>NHNV01000189.1:0-13997 GCA_002785995.1 Mycosphaerelloides madeirae | reverse complement strand
CGTCCGGCAAGAAGGCCACTGCGTTGACCCCGTCGTCGTGGCCTTCGAGCTTCTGCGTCTGCTCGCCTGTTGCCGCATTCCACAGCCGCACTGTCTTGTCCCAAGATGCCGACGCAATGACCTGACCGTCCGGCGAGAAGGCCACTGCGTTGACCAAACTGTCGTGGCCTTCGAGCTTCTGCGTCTGCTCGCCTGTTGCCGCATTCCACAGCCGCACTGTCTTGTCAGAGGATGCCGACGCAATGACCTGCCCGTCCGGCGAGAAGGCCACTGCCCTAACCCAGCTGTCGTGGCCTTCGAGCTTCTGCGTCTGCTCGCCTGTTGCCGCATTCCATAGCCGCACTGTCTTGTCATCTGATGCCGACACAATGACCTGCCCGTCCGGCAAGAAGGCCACTGCGTTGACCCCGTCGTCGTGGCCTTCGAGCTTCTGCGTCTGCTCGCCTGTTGCCGCACTCCACAGCCGCACTGTCTTGTCACCTGATGCCGACGCAATGACCTGCCCGTCCGGCGAGAAGGCCACTGCACAGACCTCGTTGTCGTGGCCTTCGAGCTTCTGCGTCTCCGCACTCCAATTCAAAGGGACTTTAGGGAGGAGCGCCCATAAGGGAGGGACTTGATGGTGAAAGGCTTGCCGTACGATGCTGCGCGTTGGGGCGAAGATTATGGCGGAGTGGTAAACCTGTAAAGGAGAAAGATCTATAACTGATCGGTTTCGAAGCACGAATCGCTTCGCATCTTGGAGGAAGCTTGACACAGCTCTGCTATTATTACCCTGCGATATCTCATCAGTTTTGTTGAGCGGTGTAGCAACGGACTTTTACATAACATACTTGGGCAATAAGTGATAATTCGCTTATAGAAGCAACTGCGATCGAGAGTCTGCCGAGCCAACTTAGAGCCTCTAGCCAATGTAAGAAATGTTGCTTCAGAAAGTCGTGAGCTTGGCTGTTGTCCCGTAGTTGTTCTCCGCTTTTGACAAGATGCAAAGGCCAGTAGCTGCACGCGTATGCAACATCAGGAGGTATATAGGTCGCAACGTGCTGCGCTGAGTATGCTACTCGTCGGGCTCCTGGCTGCGTGACGCAGCAAATGTCGCTCTTTAGGGCCGTAGATTCGTTCAGTCGTCGGAGACAATCTCTAGCAAGCTTACTGTGTGTATGGACCTCATTCAGCCAGAACCTGCTCCTATCTTTCGTCCTCGGATCGATAAGAAAGTCCCGAAAGGAGAGATGTAGCAGTCTGACGGGATCATGTACGTCTGGCGGCACCTGAAGAACGGAGTGCAGCTGCTCCAGCCTCAGTTCAATTTCGTTTCTGTCGAGAGCGAGGAGACTGGCGAGCGACGTGACAGACAGCGGATCGGCTGCAAGCACAATTGGACCTGCAACTTCTCGAAACTCGGCAAGTATCTCTCGCTGCTCCTCTTCTTCCTTCCCATCTAGTAGCTGATCGAGGATCGGAAGATACAGCTTGGCCAAGTGCGAGGACCCTGCACTGTACTGTTGTTCCAGTATCACTTCGAGGCGCTTTTGAGGGTTCGACTCGGACACAAAACGGCATACCGTTGTTGCGAAGATGAACAGCGGGACTGCCAGAGCAACCAATGTTTGTCTTTTCTTTTCGCTAGGCCAATCCTTTGGAAGCTGAACACTCGACTGTCTGAGCAGCTGATCTTCCCTTATCTTCGCAAATTCGTTGTCGAAGTATGCACGAATGTCGCCGCGAATACTCGTCTCCTGCACCTCCTCGAGAACGACGTCTCGATGCAGACTGCCATCGAGCTGCCAAAATCCAAGCCGAATCGGGAGCTCAGGCCGGCTTGTCAAGAAAACGCGCAAACGCAGTGCGCTCTGAGCCCTTACCCGTGTAAGCAGCCTCAGGAACATTCGTATGTCTGTATCCCGGTCGCATTCGTCGAGAGCGTCAATGACAACTGTAATGGTCTTTCGTGGCAGATGTGTCGGATTGATGCTCATCAATGGCCCCAAGAGCAGCTTCTCGAACTGTTCCTGGATTCCTTTATAACAAAGAAATGAGTCCTTGTCGAGCGCTGCTGCGACTGGAGCCTGCAGCTGCGGAATCGTGTCTGCGAGCTGTGCAGTGATCGTCGGGAAAAAGTGATCAGCATTGCTGCGATCCCTCTCGCCTCGCTTAAAGAAAAAGCTGGCTCCAAGACATTCCTGCTTGTCGAGAGCATGCGCCACAGTACGAGATATGGTCGATTTTCCGGTTCCAGCCTGGCCACAAAGCCAGAATATAGGCTTGCCATCCCGTCCTACCGCCCACTGCGTGATGTCGTCCAGGATCTGTGACCGTGTTCCATCGAGGCAGCGCGATAACTTTTCTTCCACATTTGAATTATAGGTCGCTTCTGGAATTCTGTGCAGTTTCGTTAGATCCACCTTTACCTGCAGGGTGTTGAGTGACGACTCGATTGACTGGATGTGATCGAGTTGCTGCAGAGTCGTAGCCAGGTCCTTTTTCCAGTCCGTCGCTGCAGTCCACTCCTTCTCACTCAGCTCCCTGTCGCAATTGTTGGCTTCGATGTCAGCTCGTACTCCCAACTTGTCGCATTCGTTCTCAAAAGTTGTGAGATCAGAGTCTTGCCAGAATGCCTGTGCCTTCCGGACTGCAGTGTTCATCGAGTAGACTTGAATAGCTTTGGCGAGGAAGCGAAGAACGTGAGCGTACAGATTAGTAAGTGCTTTGCGAAGGTTGTCGGTTGTCAGTGCCAGGGGAAGGCGCTTATAGTAGACAAAATATGCTCGGAGGCGGTTGGTCGTGCTGAGCGCAAGGTCCATGCCGCTGAACAAAACACTCATTTGACGACTGTCCATAGTAGCTGTCTGTGCAAGGTCATGAGTCTCAGCTGTGCTAGATACAGATTCGACTACAATACCTCTAAGAGGAGACGAATTCCTGCCCATGGCAAGCCGACGTGGACAGGATCGACATTCGCTATCACGTCTCCGACAGACTTGAACCTGTCCAGCCAGAGCAGGACCTTGTCTGTCTTGTTGCTTACTGGCCATCTCTTTTGCTCACAAACATGCTTTTGGGCAGCGGCTGCATCGTATGCTGCCTGAACCGTAGTGCTGATATCGGAGGCGACATGCTCTTGAATCACCGCCCGCTCTTTTCCTGTAAGCAGTTCCAGGGCACCCTGGAGGAAGGGGTCATTCGTCTGCGGGGATGCTGTAAGCGGCCGTGCTGGGTCCGAGGGCGAAGCCGCGCCCGCGCTTGGTAGCCCCAAACGGCTAAGAAGCCGGTCTCGTTTCCTTCGGGGCATGTTGTTGTTCATTCTGGCGCGCGTACTGATTTCGCGATGAGTTGAGTCTCGGAAGGTGTTGGAGAAGACCGTAAGCAAGATGGTAAAGCAAGGCTGCGCTTGCGGGGCAGTGCATGCAAACAATCTCCAGCTGCAGGCGCTGCGGTACACAGCTTTGTCGCACTCGGCACAGCCACGAGACTCTAGCCACAACTGATTTGTACATGCTTACAGCATTTGGTGACCCCATTATCGCTCATACGGCGCTAACCCATCCTGGTCAGGCCCTTGCTCAGCAGGTACCGACCTGCGCAGCGACCTTGCATAAATCATTATCGCAGGACCGCCACACGGTCGATTGCGAGCTTTCAACACTAGAATGATCTTCATAAAGTTACATAATGCCATGATATGAGTATTACAGACAATCAGCAGTCCACAGTGAGGCGACACAGGAGTCGCTTTTGTTTAGCTATAGAAGGGAGGTCCTCTGTCAATAACGCCATAAGAGGATGCGGTAGCGGAAATTTTGTTTTCAACACGTATTAGGCAGTAGAAATGGTCGCTCTACAAAGCCGACGTGGTGTCGAGAGGGTGCAGACGTGTATGTGATATGAATGTAAATGCGAAGCGAAAGTACCTTTGATTTGGCTCGGCACGGAGGGTGGCTCGCGTCGCAGGGATGGACGTTAAGTCTTTTTACCATTTGGCCCTGTTTCAAAACCAAACACGTAGGCCATTGTTGTGACAGATGAAGCAAAGTATAAATTACCGTCCTATAGCTGTGTGCTTAGGCGGTAACTTATCGCTTTTGCCACAGCCACTACTCTAATCTCATCCCAGGCATTGAAGGCATGATTGACTTGTTGCGATATGGCCAACGCGGAGTGTAGTATGTTAAGTCCGAGCTCATCGAACAATAACGGAAGTAACAATTCGAACATGCGCAAGTTTTGCACGACGTTACTTCTTGAACATGTACGTCTACTACAGCTTATAAACATCTCCCTAGAATTCCCATAGTACGCCTGTTGAGCTCGTCTAGACTGTATTTCCTTATTTAGACCGCAGTCACCAGCTTCCCAAGTCTTCTAGCGGCAGAGCCAACAATATTTTTGGAATGGCTGAAGTGGAGAAGTCTATTGAGAAAAGTGATTTTCCCGGCGGCTAATCGTCGCTGTAGACGCTCGAATCTTTGCTGTCGATTTCACGGTCGGTATCATAGTCGCTCAGATCATCTTCTCCGTTGATCTCGTCTCCATTGCCATCACTGGGATTATAGTCGCTATCGTCTTCATCGCCCTCTATGTCTAGGAATAGGTGTGGTATATTGACCCAGGACGTGTCAACTTCAATAATGCATTTGCTCACTACAGCACGAGTCTCCAGTCTTACTGAGTAATTAACACCTACCGGGAGACATAATAAGTTGAAGTACCTCCAAGTTATTTTGTTTACAATTCGGACTTTTGCTTTTAAGCATGACTTGTGATCGACGCGAAGGCGGGAATAGTATATAAATGATTCTTCCGTGTTCCATACTCTATCAAAAATCGTAACTCCCTGATCCTTCGCTTCACTTGAAAATTTTGCAATCCAGCCCCTTTGCAATCAAGCCCCTTTGTAATCCAGCCCCTGTGCAATCTAACCCCTGTGCAATGCATCCCCCTTTGCAATAGGCACTTAGGCAAGCGGGCCCAGCTTATTGCTACAACGGTCCTTAGAGAGTAGCTTCACCGTAACAAGAAACAAGGTACATATTTTCCGTCTGTAACTGCATGCTAGGGTGCCACTGTCCCTTGGAACACGGATGTATTCTCTTTCTTATATACCAAAGTTAGGTAACCTTTTCCAGTTTTACACCACGCAGGCGACGATAGCATTTTCAACCGGCTTTGCTAGGTTGGTCCCATATCGAAGTGTCCCCATGAAGAGACTTGTACTAAGCTTTGCTCCCGCCTCCTTGCATCTCTACAATCTTCTCATAGCATCTTCCTAATGCTACCTGACGCACATTACTAACGTCTGTCCCTGCGTCGCGAGCCGCCCTACGTTGCGAGCTACCATCCCAGAATTTACCTCTTTATTCTGTCTTCCTTGTCTATACATAGATTCGGATGTTGTGGTCTTGATCTATTGTCATTTATCTAGCACCTGGCTCATGCGCATTCAGACAAATTGTTGTAGCGAGGATGCTGTGACTAATTCCTTCATAGCTGCTCATAACTGCTGGAGTGCTTCATGCCTGCTCGGTCGCGACTGAGCAGATTTCGCTGGCTCTCGGTGCGCTTCCGAGGCTCTTATAAAGAGCAACATACGGCTTTAAGTCCTTCAATTCGTGTAGGACAAAAAAGACGTGGACATCTAATGACGCCTGTAGAGGTGAAGAAGAGGGCAACAAGAGAGATTATTCCCGCTTCTAATGCTAGTACCGTAGGGAGGCATTGTTGGTAAATGGATTGGAGTGATTCAATGGATGCAGAGAAGTGGTAACGCTCATTATCCTAGCGCCACAATCCCAGGACTAGGGCCGGTCACGGATGTACTTGCCGGCTGCAGCTGTCCAATAGCAAATGAAGGCGAAGGTAGCATTGACTTATGCAAGATTTCGGCTTTGAATCGCGCCTTAGAGATGCCAAGCGCTATGGCGAAGTCCTTGGCAGGTCTTAAAATGTTTATACTCTTTCTTGTTCCATTTTCTTACAGCTTAACATATCCCCTATAAGTACATCTGACCAGCCAGATTAGTCGCCATCTCAAATCATTCCTCACTCAAAAGACAATAATTCACACTTTTCCCAACATGCTCAAACCGGTGCTAACAGCCCTCTTGCTGCAATAGCCCCGTTCTTAGCATTCGATCGGAGAGGGTTTTTTGGCGACAACGGCTGCTCATTTGGACCCCGCTATTCTGCTGAGGTAGTACTCGCCCTCATATGCTAAGATATGATCTTGCATATATATTACACATTAAGTCAAGCATAACAACTTTGCGCACCTTTAATCTAATTACCATCGTCTCCAAAAGAACCCAGAAGATTCTCCTCCCATCCAACTCGAAAGGTGAAACAACAATAGTAGCGTTATAGCTAACAAAATTCGAAAGTTGGCCATTTTAGGTCCAGATGAGCTGAGTAACAGCACGCTAATCGGATTACTTGTGTTCCAGGTATCGTTATAGCCGCCTTGCGATGCCAGACTTGGAGTGCTAACCATTCACAGTATGGTCTCGATATGACCACTCTGGGAGAAATGGAGGCCGCTAGAAAGACAAAGTAGTCTGATATTCCCGGATTCCCAAATCCAAGGGTCAATCACCTGCCTTGAGAGGCTTTGTCAATGCCAGGTCACAGGCAAGCTCACTACAGAGCTATAATAAGAAATGCGCTGACCTGCAGGTCAAAAGATGAGACTGGTGACGCAGACATAGTCCTGTTACTTTTTGATGGACTGCAACTAAGCTCTGCTACAAGTTTGCTCGACTAAAGCCAATCCTTCAAGCTATTGCAATCCCCTACGAAGCTGATGGTACTTGTAGACAAGCTGTAAGGGCTTCAAAGCCAACGTCTGCACCCTGCTAACCTGTAGCAGGGAGGCGGGTCTGTCTGAAAGGCAATTTGACATCTTTGCGAGCACGGTTAGCAACTATATCTGGTAGCAAGGTTGGGCATCCGAAGAGTAAGATGCAGCAGCGGTTGTTCAGAGCAATGATAACGACCGTAGTATCACTTTTATTCCTATCTCTGCAGTTTGTAGGGACAATTTACTGGATGTCTGTAATGATTCAACTTGGTACTCAGATACCAATACAGAGCCAAATTGGCCCTGACTTGATGTAATACTCTCGACAAATCATTGAGCTATAACTGTGATCGATATGCTTGCGCACAATGTGTAAGGAATCCGAGATGCGAACCTGGAAGGCATGGTTGGTAGGCCTCCTAGGAATAGTCGGGCTAGATCTGCAAAGGACTGGTGGTTGTGGCAGCTTCCAGTGCAATAAGAAACCGTTTTGCAAATGTGAGGGCTCGGCATTGTAAATAGAGCAATGTCTGATAGCTCATTGCCACTCGTCTCGAGCAACCTTGAATGATATAGGCAGCGTGTTTGAAGAGGAGTAGTCACCGAAAGGGAAACGCGTTGTGTTGGAAGGTGGTATTGAATGGTCCTCTCCATCCTCCAAGGATTCCGTGTGCGCTGTGCTGAAGCACACATTTGTGCATCCACGGCCTCTATAGCACAACTAACCAAGAAAGCCGTTCTAGCGCATTTGCAGCAATCAGGAGTCAGCCGTCCTATATTCTGCCCGTTGCAGGCATCCAACCCTCTAAATGAGCTATCGTGTGCTCCAGGCTGTCCATTCCAACATCGTAAAGCTCTGGCCTACCTGCAACAGTACACCAAGCACACAAGCTAGCGTCACGGATGTCCTCCGCCTATAAAGACACTAGGTTCTCAAACTCGTCCCTCTGGCTGCGAAGTACCGGCGCCTCTATAGCCCATATCTCCATGAATTGATCAACATATGCTTGACGAAACTCGTTACTACGTAGACTAAGACGTAACTAGCTAACTCGCTTGTAGCAAGTTTTGTCCTCTACGTTACCAGTCCCAATGTCCGCCAGAACAGTAGATAGATCGAAGGCCTAGGAATCAGTTGAGAAAGTGTGCCTATAGAGATAGTACGATTCTAGTACGATAACGGCATAGGGAGAGTTAGGTGGCATAAACACTGAATCTCCTGGCATTTACGCAAAGAAGGAGCTGTGGTCTATCTGCGTCATGGCTGAGTTTGTGTCGCTATAGCACGTTGCGAGATAGCGCAGCTCTATGGACGGCTATAACAGCCACAGTTTTAGTGGACTGCTCTTGCGACCAACCAAGCCAAAGGCGGTTGAGATATGATGGATTCACGTAATGAGTGATCACCGCAGGGCTGCATGAAGGCCTATGGAGGCGTGATAGAGGCCCAATTCATGTCCAAGTTGCGCCTCTTCCTCGCTATGATTTCTATTCTCTACTCCAACATTCCTGTAGCTTCTTCTATACAACTTCTTTGAGAACGAAGGCAATCATGGAGGACGAGTATTTGGAAAAAGAAAACACCAAACGAGACGATAAGTCCCATCCTGTGTAGGACGTTTAAGAACTCGTCGACAAGGTACTTACTGATTTACCACTCATCGAACTCGTACATAATCGCGCAGTCTGCAGGCGATGGCGTGATTCACAATCAGTAAAGAGCGCTATCTTCCTCGCTCCAACTTCGAAGCTACGCATTATATTCTACAGGAGCGATTAGGCTACCATAGGTAACACCGACTAGAAGCGGGATGGCCTCAGGCTCTCTGGCAGGCCTATTATTAACCCTCTCATCAACGAGTTTCTAGTCGACGATGAAGACTATCCTGGCATATACTTCAAGCACTATCTACTCGTTGCCCCTCTACCTATGGCCAGTAGGGAGTGCAAGGTTCTCAAAGGCCGCCTACTGACTCGTCGTGAGGAGCACTTTCACCGCAAGCACGCCTTATCGAAGCAGACCCTTGTCAGGCAGCCCACCGCTGCAGAGATCAGCTTCATCTGTGGGCGCGTGAATTACAACTAGGGTATGGAGTTTGAAGAGACACAGCAGCAGGAGAAGCGTTTTGACGAGACGTAGGAAGATATGCTCGTTCGGAATCAAGAAGGTGTAAGACTTGGGAAGCTGGTTACCACTTTCCAGGCGCATTGGCTTGTCTGCCCGATGTATCCCTAGATGGCGCTGGTAATAGGGATTGAGGAAGAGAATAGGCATCTCTTTGGCAATGACTCTCAACATTTGAATTTTCTTCCAAACGAGGTCACCGGTGGAGAGGTACTGGAGCGCGTTCAGGCTGTCAAAGCGGTCCGAAGAAGAAGAAGAATGCTACGAAGGCCAGTGATCGCGGCAAGTCCAACCTAGTCCACCAATTTGATTAGGACTTTGTCCCCTAGCAATCAGATTTCGTTAGCTGATCGATTGCAATCAGCTGAATCAAGTCGCACAATTTGTAGATTGGAGGCTCCGATTGGTTGAATATTAAGCTTAGCGGGGAGGTGAATGGTAACCTTAGCGTGTAATTGTCAGAATTCCGGTCGGAAGATGAACCTAATAGCGATGTTTGAGGCCAGATTGTGAGGAGAGTGATACAGAAAGGAAGATAGGTCTTGGGTTGAATGAGTAAGTATTCGATACGTTGCTAAGAGGTTGAAAGGGCTTCGAAGAAGAAGACCTTCTGCCAAGCTTGGGGCGTCAAGACATGAACTCTGTCTGTTGACTGGAGACCAGCAACCCTTGCTGTCTTTGGTCAGCATCCTGACACAGATAATACCTGTATTGAATCTTCTCTTAACACCATCGTTTCACGAGACATTTGCATCGTTAGGCATGTTGTTTAGCATCTCGTGGAGCCTCCAGCGACGATGAACCGTGTTGGCTTTAGACGGCAATGTGTTGCATGTTTGCGCTTGGATTATCTCCTTAACAGAAGATTGGTACCTCGATCGGCAAAGCCTTCGGAGATCCAAGAGTCAAGAAGCAATAATACTAAGTCGTATATCGATCGAGCCCGAAGGCAGAGGGCAGGGGAATTGGTATCATCGGCCTGTACTCAATTGTCAATGGATATAAAGTAACATATGTTCGGCTCTTAATTTGTACTCGATTGAACCTACCATCCCCTCTATACTCACACTCGAAGTCCACTTCTTTGCAAAGCTAATAATAGGGAGGAGCGCACAAAGGACCCTTGTTAGACGTTTGAAATGCTAGGCTAATTACTTTAGATTTCACTTGGTGATACTGTGGCTCTTTCGGAGACGCAACCACACATGTAACAGTGATCTTACAAGGGCTGCGACGACGTCCCGTGAAAATAGTGGATCGATTGTAGTGAGGTTTTATAACGATTAGTGTTAACGGCAACAATGTAACTTAGTAGCGTCGAGAACTGCATCGGAAGACTACATCTACTTCAGTCTTTTAATCTGTAGGACAATATGTTGAAGATTGCTGAGGTACGTTGCCACACCTGAGTAAGTACAAATAGCAGTTAATAGCCATCTACGGTCGCTCAATTAATCACTTCAACAACACAATACAGTCTGGAGCTATACTCTATGCTGTTATTATATCGCTAGATCCGCTCTAGATTGGTTTATAAGAACTGCAATATCGCAGTTCGATAGTGAAGTTAGGTAATGCTATGCCAAGCCGTGCGCAGCTAGTCTTGGCTTCACTGAAAGCCAAACAGAATAAGAGTTTGGAACTTCTCGCAATTCTGTATTTCCTGTACCGGTAGGTAATCTAATGTGATTTACTACACTAATTACAACGAAGTCGAAGCTCCTGTCCTTAAAGGTCAATCATTAGTTCGAAACTTTTGAAGTTCTGCATGTAAAACAAATTCAATATCACCCCAAAGTGTCCTTAGGTTATATATAAAGATACTCGCTTATGCCACACCAGCTCAGAGTCGTTAATGTCAAGGACTTGGCGTAGAGGACATATATTCGTAGTTGCTAATTTACACAAGATGAAGTACGAAGGATCAGAAACTCGAGAACAGTCTAATCGTCTCCAAAATACCTTGACGACGCCCGGTGGCGTTCAAGTTCGGATCTTTCCGAGACAAGATTTATAACAGCAAGCTTGTTGCTCAGTTTCATGTAGTTGCTGTAGTGTTGGAACTTAGAATAGATCTTCGTAAATGATTCCCTTAGGTCTTGCATTAATGGCTTAATTCTTGAAGCCGTAACGGTATTGGAGAAACTGGACCAGCTCTTCTATACTGGCAGACGAAGAGGCAGGGGAGTGTGTCGTTCCATATGTGCCAGATACCACCGGTACCGCAACTGGGAACAAGCTTGCCCAACACACTCCTGCAAGGAGGCCGTACTTTTTGCTTCCACCTGTTTGCAGAGAGAGAAAAATCAAATCAACCATATCGTACCATTATAAGACTCTTACTATAGTAACTGTATCGTACGTACAAGAAGACCCAACTAACAGAGTGATTCACTAAGGAGGTGACATGTGCGGAAACAGTACGGACCACATTACCGCTACGCAAGTCCAGAACGTACTGAAGACCGAAGGCTTGGTTTTGGAAGACGGCGCAGGGGAGCTTCTGCTCTAACTTAGTGTAGAGGTCTTTAATCAAGTTATTACGGTCTGACTTCGAAGGGTTTTGGATCTTGGATGGCCCGGTTAATGTAAATGCCATTTACTCCATAGTCAACGTTCGTGAGCCTTGAACAGCAGTCTGGTTGTTGAGCACATCAGGCGTGACTTCATGCTAGTAACGGGCAGGTGGTGACCGAGAGCGGCGCTCCCGAGAACGAGAACGAAAAGAGTCGTATTGTGAAAGCTCACCTGTCTCACGATCCTGGTAATATACAGGCGGCCGACAAGGCGAAGGTCGGTAAAATGCTGAAGGGTTCGAGTTACATTCTCTCGTGCAAAACCAACGTTGCGCTGCTAGGTGTGGCCCGGTGCCCGGCTTTGAGGCGTTCATTATCGTTAATGAGTGATTTCTTGCGAGCGCGGGGATCCTTCACCTTCCTTGGAGCTCAACAACTTCTTCTTATACAATGAAAGCCTCTTCGAGTGTTCGATTTTGGGCCCGAAGTTTCTCGATTTCACCCTTCTACTGTTGAAACTTCGTGAAGTATCAGATATAGAGGCCGTTGACGTTCTTGCTTGCTTCAAGCTCTCGAAGGTGTTGTTTCATATGTGTCGGATACCACCGGCACCACAACAGGGAACTGGCTTGTTCTCCACACCCCTGCAAGGAGGCTGTACTCTTCACTTCCACCTGTTTTCAGAGATAGAAGAATCAACAACATCGTATCATTATGAGACTCTTACCAAAAGTGACTGTATCGTACGTACGAGAGAGAGACCTGACTAACAAAGGTCTTGTTAAAGGACTTTCGTCTGCTGACGCTGCTCTAAACCGAGCGTTATCTGATCTTGTTATTAGGATGTGATCTTATCCTTGTTGAGGTCGTTGGATAAAATAGCAACCACTAGCCGATTATTCAGCGAGTGCCACTGCGATTGCGCAGCAAGAAGCGTCTCCCAGACGACCTGATGATAAGGTGTGTTTAGCGCCTGGAAAGCCTTTGGCCGGAGGTCTATCAGCTTACTGAAAGGTGCGGCGGAGGTAGCAAGCTAAGGATCCTCTTGTTGACCAAGCACTAGCAGGTCTGCAGAGATGGTCTCTCGTCCTTGCGGGGCTCATCATGTAGTATCGGTTTTTAAAGCTGGCCCTCGATATCCTTCTCCTGCCGCGGAAAGGCTTCGAATTTCGGGTAGTTGATGTTGTGAGGGCCGAAGAGGAAGTCTCATAGCTCGACGGTTCGGTCACGAACTCGAGGTGGTTCGCGGGTGACGATTAGAGGCTGTGATTGGCGTAAGGCGCGTATTGACGTTGGTACCCAAGCTCGAGTTGAGCGGCCTTGGGGGTTTGTGCTCGCAAGGCTTACCGCCTGGGGTGTGGAAAGACGCCATGTCGACGGTCAAGGGTGGGCAGAGTCAGTACACGCGCGCACTTACTGTGCTAGTATTGTTTCATATGTGTCGGATACTACCGGCGCCACAACAGGGAACAAGCTGGTCCAACACACCCCTGCAAGGTAGTCTTTACTTCCACCTGTCCATAGAGATAGAAAAATCAAACTAACCATATCGTACCATTATGAGACTCTTACTATAGTAACTGTATCGTACGTACGAGAAGACCCAACCAACAGCTAGTAAGTGCAGTGCTTGCAAAGAGGTCAGAGCTGTCGGCTAAGGAATCCAAGAGACGTGCGCACTTGCATGTCGGAGGAAGTAAGCATGGACCCTGATTTACAGTAGAATGCGTCATACTCTAGTGGGATGCAAACGTTGTCCGCCTTTTCAGATTCCTTCGATTTCTCTTTCAAACTACAGCTTCGCCTAGGCAGCAAGCCGATACTTGGAATGCCAGAAGTCGAAAGAGATTCCCTGCTTTCCTCCTCGCGATACAGTGCTGCGTCTCTGTGGACCAATTACCATGCCGCTCAAACGGGTGCATTCAATCTGTTATTCTCTGGCGCATCTTGGACTTGCTGGCCGGTCCAGCAGTATGTTGAAGAGGCACCAAGGAGAGTTCTGGAACTGAGTCCTGACAAGGTTACCTGGTGTTGGAAAGTGGTAGAATGAGATTGGAAATCAAGTGGCAACAGACATTCATTTGCCTTCTATGCTTACACATACAGTCGTTTATAGAACCTTCTAGATGAGGAAGTATTTGTATATATAGCCAGTCTTTACCCAGCTAGACAGACAATCAATCATTCACTTTGAGGACTCAGCTATCCAATTGATTCACAAAATCCCAACAGTTATGAGCCCGGAAGCAGCGCACATCTGAGCACACGCTGGAATATTCGAGAATACCCCGGAGTTAAGAACTCACTAGTCCTAGAAAGGAAGTTTTCCGCAACGACAACACCTCTTGCTTGATAAAGAAGAGCTTGGATCCGCTAGCAATTACGCAGCACCAGAGCGACGTACCACTACAGAATCAGACGACTGTATAGAACAGGGTCCCCTGGATCTAGCGATATCAAAATCACAACGATTAAATCGATATTAGCAAAGTCATTAAACACCAAAGATGGATGACTTTGTTAAGGAAACTAAGGCGTCTAGCCGCCTCCCTGAGCTAAACAA
>NHNV01000188.1:0-15397 GCA_002785995.1 Mycosphaerelloides madeirae | reverse complement strand
CAGCATCTGTGCCAGCTCCGTGTGGCCCCCAGCCGATGCCGCTTGCAGTGCGTTGCCATAACGACCCCCCTGCGCATTGACTTTGGCCCCCTTCTCAATCAGCATCTGTGCCAGCTCCTTGTGGCCCCTATCTGATGCTGCCTGCAGTGCGGTGCTATATTCACCCCCCTGGGCATTGACGTCCGCCCCCTTCTCAATCAGCATCTGCACCACCTCCATGTGCCCCCGAACCGAGGCCGTTTGCAGTGCATTGCCTTCAACCTCTTCCAATGATTTAACAACATACCTTGGCCCCAGCGCATTGCTGCTGACTCCCTCCTCAAACCGCAAATTTTCCACCTCTCCATTACCGAAAACGGATGATGCATTTATTGCGCTGCCAAAATCGACCCCTCCTGCATTCACCTTAGCCCCTTTCTTGATCAGCATCAGTGCTAGTTCTGTATGGCCTCCAGCTGATGCGGCCTGCAGTGCGCTACCATAATAGCCTCCCTTCACATTGACATGGGCCCCCTTCTCGATTAGCATCCTCGCCAACTCTGTGTTGCCGCCAGCTGACGCCGCGCGAAGCGCATTACCATCAATCGCACAGCCAACCTCCCGAGCGAAGTAGCCCTCAGCGTTGACGTTCGCCCCCTTCTTGATCAGCATTTCAGCCACGTCCTTGTGGCCCGCATGGGAAGCCGCCCGCAGTGCATTGCCATGCCGACCACACTGCGTGTTGACAAATGCCCCCCTCTCAATCAGCAACTGTGCCACCTCTGTGTGGCCCTGAATTGTTGCAGCCTGTAATGCGTTGCCATAATCAACCTCCCGAGAGTTGACATGCGCCCGCGTTTCAATCAGCATCCGTGCCACGCTTGTGTGCCTTCCGGCAGACTGCAGTGCGTCTCCATATAGATCTCCTTGCGGTCTGACGTTACTCTCTTTCTCAATCAGTATCCGGGCCACGTCTGTATGCCTCCAAGCTAATGTTGCTTGTGCGCTAGTATATGCCCTACGCATTGCATTCACGTCTGCCCCCATGTCAATCAACATTCCCACCACCTCTGTATGGCCTTGAAATGATGCTGCTTGCAGAGCATTGCCATAGTAACCCCCTAGCGCATTGACGTCCGCCCTCTGCTCAAGGAGCATCTGTGCCAGCTCAGTGCGGCCCCCAAATGATGCCGCCTGCAGTGCGTTGCCATATTCACCCCCCTGTGCATTGACGTCTGCCCCCTTCTCAATCAGCATCTGTGCCAGCTTTGTGTGGCCTTCATATGATGCTGCCTGAAGTGCATTGCCATAAACTCCACCCTGCGCATTGACGTCTACGCCTTTACCAATCAGCATCTGTGTCAGCTCTGTGTGCCCTCGGAATGATGCCGCCTGCAATGAATTACCGTACTCTCCCATGCGGGCACTGATGTCTGCCCCCTTTGCAATCAGCATCTGGGCAACCTTTCCATGGCCCCACCTTGAAGCTGCCTGCAGTGCATTGCCGTAATAACCACCTTGCGCATTAACGTCTGCCCCCTCTTCAAGCAGTATCCGTGCCACCTCTTTATGGCCCCCAGCTGATGCTGCCTGCAGTGCGTTGCCGTAATAGCCCCCCTGCGCATTGACGTCTGCCTTTTTATCCAGGAAACTTTTTGCAGACTTTCTAAGTCCGCGGAGACAGACGTAGTACAGGGCTGCTGCGGGCTGCTCCGGCAAAACATGATCTGAAGGCTCTGTCCAGGGAAAATCGGGATCAAAATTGCACAGCCAATATGTGTATGCTGCTTGTGAAGAAAACAGCTTCTCAATCCAGGGCCAAATATTCTCCTTGCCTTCCTCAGCAGCGGCAGCATGGTCCATCCAGTACCTAGCCGCCAATCTCGTAAGTGGTCGTGGTTCCATAGTATGTCCATCGGCGGTCTGAGCGGCTGAAAACAAGTAAGCAATGCTAACTTGCACAATCACAGCTCTTGCATAAGGCGCCTTGAGTTCGGCTTTGAAGCTCTGTTCAATACGGGCCGAGACCAGATATTCCTTGACCGAGACATGCGCTAGCTGCAGCCATACCATCTGGGTGTCCACAAATTCCGTGTCATTGATTGGCTTCTCCCGCTGCAGAGTTGTGATCTTGATCAAACTTGAGCAATATCTGGCAATCTCCTTTGGTATTGGCATGCGATTCCGAGTCTCAAAAGCAGGTGTACGATCAGGGAAGACTGCGATTGCATCTACAGCGTCCTCTAGGCTAAGCGGCCGTGGCGAAAAGGTCAGAAATTGAAGGATCCTGACTGCATTCCTTCTGTATGCGGATGGAATGTTAGTAAGGATTCGCTTGTAGGTTTCATCCAAGGTATCTGGGAGGGATTGAAGAGCCTCTTCAAGAGCTGGGAGATCCAAACATTGCGTAAGTGCGTCAAGCTGGCATGCTGCCCAACGAAACCTAGAAGGTTTCATTGTCAGCAAATATTTGGCTGTTATTTGTGAAGCTGTTGAGCTTTCAGCAGCTTACATTCCGTCTGCTTTCTCCATCAGTTTCGTCTCGATTTCCTCTCGTACTACTGGCTGGTTCTTCCATCGCTGGAGGTCATTGTCGTCAGCAAGCCTGCTACGCACTACTTCCCGAATATCCTCATCCACAGTTACTTGCTGGATTGGCACAACAGCTGCTGCCGGTATCCACTTCGAAACTGAAGTCTCAATGTCGTCTTCCTTGCGGCTTGTTAGGAGGAACCGTAGGTTTCGTGATTTTTCAGAGGCCAGCCACATAAGGAGATCTCTTCTTGCTGTGCATTCATCAAGTGCATCAAGCACAACTGTAACATCCTTAGCATTGTCCATCATGTTTTGGAGGACTGCTGTAAGTGCTGGGGTTGACGGCTGTTCTTTTCCACCTTTGGAAGTTGTAAACAGCTGGTCCAGAAACCGTTGTGAATGCTCGTTCTGCTGATAGAGCTGTATAACGAGTGATCGAACCATCATCTCAAAGGACTGCTTGCTGGAATCATTGAAGTCGAAGTAGAAATAGAGGACAACAGAATTCAAGGGAGTGTCCTTTCCTTTCAGGTCTTCAATGATTGTAGAGCTGAGGATTGTCTTGCCGCAGCCAGGTATGCCGTGCATCCAGAGGGCGTTAATGTGCTTTGCCTTCCAATCTTTGTACTTCTTGCTCTGAAGAAGCCAGGTTCCCGTACCCTTGTAGTGCTGGGCTACAGCTTCATGATGGTTGGTTGATGGATCAGGAGGGGAGAGCCATCTGTGAAGCTCAATAGACCATGCATTCGTTTCCAAGTTTCGGACTCCAGATCCAATGTGGGTTATCTTCTCATTGACTTCCCTGACTTCATGTTTGTTAGGAGGTACTGTAAAAGGGTAAATGATATTTACTAACTTTCTTTCATAAGGTCCCCAATCACTGCTGCCTGATCTACCTCTTCCCCATCCACGTAGGAAAGAAATTCTTTTGCAAATGCCGCTGCCGTTGCTGCCGCATATCGTTGCCAAACATCACTCTTATGCTCATCGGCATAATCGCAGATTCCTCGTATTACCAAGCAAGGGAAGCTGTTCATGAGACCAGCGGCTTCCATTTCAAAGCAAATTGGGTCGACATTTTGCTTCTGCAGCCATGCGACAATATCGTCTCGCTGCTCAGAATCTTTGATCAGAGTCATTCCGGAAGCAATGGTACCATAGTGAATCTTGGGTGAATCACGAGACTCGGCAGCAGATCCTTTGCGTAATGGGTCTTTCTCAGATCCAGGGTAGCCGTACGGTATCCTCATAACGCTGTTGTCCTTAAATGCTTTCAAAAATTCCTCAATGCGGGATCCATCAACTTCATGCTCAGCCTGCATAGCGCTGATTGCATTTAACAAAACCATAGGTGGACTGTTGAGAAAGCCTTTCCGCTCCTCCACTTGGGTGCTTCCTAGGCGCTTTGCTTTGAGAAAGTCATGCTGCACCACTCCCCCATGTGTACCCTCCGGCTGACTCACAACAATGTCCCCAAGCATAATGTCTTGCTTCCCCGGTACGCCTGCGCCAATGCCAACTACGAGTCCAAATTTGATGTGCGGCAAGGAAGCAAGTATGCCATTTGCAGTTGTTGCAGCAGACACGGTCCCATACACGCCAGCTGGCAGAGAGGCAATAACCACATTATAATTGCTTACGCAGCCCCAGCTATAGTTGTTTCTGTCGGCTTTGTTCTTCACAAAGTTCTTGGGTCTGTCGTGTCTCTCGTCGAGTATGGCAAGCGCGGCGGCTCGTTCGTGTGCAAGTGCGGCGATCCAGCCAACTGAGTAGGAAGCTGTACTGTCCAGCGACTTCTTGAGACCCATTGTGCTAACCTGGCAGATAGCACCTTACAGGCGAATTGTAGTTGTAGAAATATGAGCAGCAATACTAGCAGCGGTGGCGAAGACGTGCAGAGGATCGAGGAGAAAGGTGGAACATGCACAGCCTCCCTCTGCTCACCATGTGTGGATCAAGGCGGTAGCTCCTGATTGTGGGTGGCGGAGCGGAGCTGAGCTGAGCTGCTGCAGCTGCAGGTGCAGTTCCGGCCGGTGAAGCTGTCAACTAGAAGTTCGACTCGCATAATGCCAAGCTTCACGTGATGCACATTTTCCAGCATCTCTGCTTCGCTTCAACCGTTGATTTCTTAAAACAACATGGACCAAATTGACCGCATTATGGCTTAACTGAAAGCCCTTGACAAGCCCAACATTTCAAAGGCAGCAAGGGACAATAGGGTGGATTATCACGCCCTTAGACGACGCTTCAAAGGAGAGACCCAATCTGCAGCTGTAAAACACGAAAATCAGCCAGTTCTGAGCCCGGTACGAGAGAGAACACTGGTCCAATATGTCAACAGCCTTACAGAGAGAGGCCTCCCTCCTACTCCGGCTATGCTTCGCAATTTTGTGTTGCAAAAATGCGAAGATTCGGGAACATTCACTTCTGATTACAAATTGCTAATAGCTCGAGCCTTCTAGAGTGCAGGGCAAGAGATATATAAGGCGCAGTGTAGGTGTAGTTTAGAAGGACAAGTAATCCACTCGTTTACTTCACAACATTTTGCACAAGACATTGCAAAGAAACCAATGGGAAAGAGTTGGATTAGTAGATTTACAAAGAGATGGGCAAGAGAGCTAGCATCTGGATATATGAAGCCATTGGATAATACACGGAAGAAAGTTGATTCCTAAGAGCAGTATGAGCTGTATTTCAATCTTATTGGTGAGAAGCTGGCCAAATACAAAGTTGTGGCTCAAAATATCTACAATATGGATAAGAAAGGATCCTTGATTAGCGTGATGAACAAGACAGCCAGAATCTATTCCAAAGCGGCTATACAAAGCGGCAGAGTACTCTCAAATATCCAGGACGGCTCAAGAGAGTGGATAACTTTGGTTGGCTGCATTTGCGCAGACGGTACACATCTTCCTCCAGCATTGGTTTATCAAGCTAAAACTAGCAATATTCAAGATTCCTAGGTCCAGGACCTTGATACTATGGCGCATAACTGCTTCTTCGCTTCTTCTCCAAATGGCTGGACAGATAATAAGCTCAGAATGGCTCGGTTAACAAAGATATTTGACCGTTTGTCAAAGCCAAAAGCTTGACATGGAAGGGACTAGAGATTACTATTTCTCGATGGCCACGGCTCTCATATTAGCATGGAGTTCTTGTTGAAGGAAGTGCTCTGAGCCGGCTATTAGCCGTGGGCATTGGCATTATCTCACATTGTGCGCTTTGTAACTTAGTCTCCTCCAATGACCTCATTCATGAAGACAACAGTTCTTGGATTGGGCATTACAACATCATATTCTAGTTGCCGTTTATCCTCCACACGCGGCGCATCGGTTGCAGCCTCTCGGTGTCTCTTTTTGCTCCGTTATCAATTGCCTACTCTCAACAGCTTAATAAGGCAATGTTTGAAAGCCTTGGATACAACTCAATCTCAAAGCGTGACTTCTTCCGATTGTTTTGGCAAGCATGGAATAAATCCTTCTCGGAAGAGAATATCTTCTCTGGTTTCCGCAAGACTGGTATCTACCCATTTGACCCGTCAAGAATCTTGAATATTTTAATAGTACCAAGGATCAAACCCAGGATAATCGCCTAGGATATCATCAAACACTTGATGCAGCCCGAAGGGAGACTGCACAACGTGTTGCCAGGCCACTAGTACGTCACGTGTGTGTGCCTCAGGCTCCTAGATTAGACTGCACTTCAGCTTCGCGCACTTTGTAGATACTACACGAATCAGCATTCTACGTACATCAACTCAAACTACTCAGTCATCTCTTCAAGCGATTGGAGGAATATTAAGACTATGTTTAATGAAGTTGTTGGTGAAGTGGTGGGTCCAGACAAGCTGAAAAAGATCCGGGTTCTTCAAGACAGTTGGCTAAACATGGCTACCGAGCTGGTGATCAAGAAAGCTGAAAATGCTGGGCTCCAACGCACAGTTTCAATGAGAAGAAGAAGAGGAAGAGAGACAAAGGTTTCTTTGAAGAAATGAGGGCTGGAGACGGTCAAGCTGCAACATTTTTCTCTCCGATGAAGATTCAGCAAGCCAAGAACATGTTGGCTCAAAAAGAGCAGGACAGATTGGATGACAAGGCTTCTAAGGCAGCTGATAAGGAAGAGAGGGCTCAGAAGGCCGCTGCCAAGAAGCAGGAGGTTGAAGAAAAGAAGCAAGAGAGGGCAAGGAAGGTTGTAGAGACCAAAGCAAGGATAGCTACTAAGAGAGAGGCATGTTGCAAAAATGCGAAGATCCGGGAACATTCACTTCTGATTACAAATTGCTAATAGCTCGAACCTTCCAGAATGCAGGGCAAGAGATATATAAGGCGCAGTGTAGGTGCAGTCTAGAAGAACAAGTAATCCACTCGTTTACTTCACAACACGTAGTGTAGGTGCAGTTTAGAAGAGCAAGTAATCCACTCGTTTACTTCAACTTGATTGAACCGTAGATAGTAGCAATGTTGATGTTATTAGATAGATACTAGCTATGAAGGAAGAAGACGAAGTCTGCTAAATAAGGGTTGGGGCCCTGCTTGCTGCCTGAGGCAGCAAAGACAAGGACTCCAAGACATGGCTGGATTGCAACCCTTTCAACTCTTCACAACAAGGCAAAGGAGAGATAAAAAGAAGTGTTGGAAAGAGGTAGAATCAGATTGGAAATCAAGTGGCAACAGACATTCACTTGCCTTCTATACTTACACATACAGTCGTTTATAGAACCTTCTAGATGAGGAAGTATTTGTATACATAGCCAGTCTTTACCCAGCTAGACAGACAATCAATCACTCATTTAAGGACTCAGCTATCCGATTGATTCACAAATCCCAACAGTCGCCACCAGAGATCGTGAGGAAATCACGCGTTTCAAGTTTCAAGTGCAGACGTCATTACACAGCTACGGACACCCCAGGGCCCGGATCAAACAATAGTCCCCTACACGATACCACTTACGCACCTTTCACCAAGCCTTCCTCACGCAGCAGTTTGTCGAATACACCCAGGGCCTCCGCACACTCTCCTGCGATGTCTCGATGCCACATCCAATCCATCCGCCAAGAGATGTTCTCTTTGAAGGCCTCCGCATTATCCCCTACCCCAGGAAGCCTTAGTGCGCACAGCTCGCCCGCTTCACGACTCGTCTTGCACACCTGTTGGGACCTTGGACGCCGGATGGTATCATATGCCCTGAAAGCCAATTGAATCTTCTCCGGACTGTCCACGACATCAAACAAGCTGGATAGGACGTATGCGTCTTCGAATGCTTGTCCGGCACCCTGACCTTGGAATGGCGTTGATGCATGAGCAGCATCACCCATCATGACGATCCGACCATGGCAGTAAGTTGGGGCACTAGGATGGTCCCACATTGACCACGCAGCCACATCGATTTTGGGAGGCTTGAGCAGCTCGATGATCTTCTGAGCATGCGATCCCCAAATGGAAAACTCCTTTGCAACCTTTTCCCAGTCCGCCTTTTGTGTCCAAGCACCTTCCCACGACTTGTATGAGCTGTTGATCGCGACAACATTCATCGTCCGTCCAAAATCGATAGGATAGGTCATGATGCAGCCTCCATGGCCGACCCAAATGAATGAGTTCTGTGCGTAGCGTGCACCCAATGCGGCTGTGGCATCTTCCATTGGAACAAGTCCTTCTCGTGGTCAGTTCTCCAAGCTACGACTATTCTGTGGACGGTTTGTACCTCGATAAGCAACACTTCCGGTGAAGACAGCATTGAGAGCGGGATGGTCTTCGCCAAGCAAGTGCTTTCGTACGACGCTGTGGACACCGTCTGCACCGATCACACAATCCGCCGTGGCTGTCGTGCCGTCTTTGAAGTGCAATTCAACCGGACCATCTCCATCCTGAATCCGATCAACTCGCTTCCCAAAGTGCGCGATTCCTGGAGGGATCAAATTCACAAATCGGTCCAGAAATCTGGCCCGGTGGACAGTCGTCTGGCCTGTTTCATTCCGAGGTTCCGCGATGAGTTCTGACTCTCTTGAGTCTCCCGTCCCGTAACGGTACTCAAACCATGTATTTTTGAGTTCTGACCAGCCATTGTGGGTCGTTTCTTTCAGATATGCATCTTCTGCCTCTGGACCGATCAAATGAAGTGCCCGTTGTGCGTTAGGCCCGAATGCAACCCCAGCGCCTATCTCTGAGAACTTGTGAGCAGCTTCGTATATCTGTACGTTCAGATGCGGTCGTTTGAGAAGTCCAATCGCAACACAAAGTCCTCCCATACCACCACCGATGACGGCGACGTTGATCTTTCTCTCGTTGGTGGCCATTGTTGCGTTTTGCTGTTATTAATCTGAATCTTGATTCGACTTGACTAGAACAACTATGAAGGACCTCCTGTTTATAATATTTGTCCGCCATCATGAGTTATGCCAGAAGTTTGTTGTCGAAACCATCATACCGCTCGGGAGTCCGCCTAAGCCGAGGAAGTGAGACTAGTTCTGCTGTACTCCAACTTGACGCATGAAGGGACGCTCACCAGAACGTCCACTTCTCACGGATTTCGCGGAACAGGTTATAACTTGACGCACGATGGGACGCCCTGGAATACATTTCTTCCGAACTACCATATTCCGACATGGACTGTTGACGTCATGACTCGGAGCTTGACGTGTTGTGTCACCGCTGACCAAGAGCTTCGTCCGAGATGATTCTGTTGTTGCTTTCTTCGCCTGTAGACCTGCGGATATAATTGGTCTCTACAATCTCAGTCACTTTGACCCCATCAAGGTTACCACGCAGAACTTGACGATGACTTCGGCCATACTGCAGATCGTTCGTATATCGCTACTCAGCCTGATGCTATCGACTAACACTGTTCAGACTCTCCGCCAGCTCGTCACTGCGAACCACATTCTCCATCACCATGGCGCAGTCGACGGCTTTGGACACATATCTGTGCGACATCCCGAGAAGCCAGACGTCTACATCATGTGCGGATACATGCCGCCTGCGTTGGTGGAATCCCCAGCAGACTTAATCGAGTACTACATCGATGGGAGCAATCCCGTAGACCCGGCCGCGCAGAAGGGATACTCGGAACGCTTCATCCACGGCGAGATCTTCAAGCGATACCCTGGTGTCAGTTGCGTTGTGCATTCTCATGCTGAGTCTGTGCTTCCCTACGCCGTCACCACCGCGCCATTGCTACCGATGTACCACATGTCGGGCTTTCTTGGAGGACCCGTGCCGGTCTGGGATGCCGTGCCTTTGTACCCGAAAACCTATCAACAAGACATGCTCGTCAATAATGCGATATTGGGAGGATCTCTCGCTGAAAAGTTTTCCCCGCAGGCCTCGGTGGTACCAGACAAGCCTGTTGTGCTCATGAAACGCCATGGATACACCACCTGGGGAGAGAACATCCCAACTGCAGTCTATCGAGCAATCTACACCCTCATCAATGCAGGTATTCAGACCAACGCTATGATCGTTCAGGCGGCTGCTGGAGAGGGCGAGAAAGTGGAAGGCTTGTCTGAGCGGCATTGTGCAGATTGCAGGAAGATGAACGAAGCGACGCAGGACAAGTCTTGGAGACTTTGGTGCAGAGAAGTGGATTCGTTGCCATTGTATGTCAATAGAGCTTAGATGTGTTTGGCTTGTTGTAGTCGCGGAGTTATGTTCATAGCAAATCGATAATGTCGTTTTTGTCCTTCCAAATTCGCTGATCCGTTGGGTCAGCCATACCCCTCATGTGATCCCTAAATTTTGGATCTATTGCCTTTCCAGACTATACTCCATAGGGTAGTTGGTTCTGTGGACGCTAGGAAGAGTAAAGTTCGCCTAGACGTTGAAAGCTCGCGGATTCGGTCGCTGGCTATTGCCGAAGTTTCTCTCCCGTGCAGTAGTTTGTTAATGATAAAGCAATGACAAAGATATTGGATTCTGTCGCTGCTAATCGAGTTATCTCCATGAACGCCCGAGGAGCGAAGAGCCTCCTTTTGGGTAGATCGATCGGCAAAGCATGAATCGATCATCAGATGTCGAATCCTTTGCACATTTCAAGGGAAAATATAGTGAGATCTTCGTCTTCATCGCTATGCGTTACTTCCAACTCCGCATCCCAACCGCTTCTTCTTCCCATTCCGACAATGTCACAAAACACGCAGTCATTAGGCATCACCGTAGGAGTAATCCTCTCCTTTGCCGCAGCCTGGCTCTACGCAGACTACAGAGCCTGGATCAACTTCGGAACTGGTGGTACGCCTCCAAACATCCAAGGATATATGAAGATCACCAAATTCCGCATCCTTCGTGCGATCTCCGGTGACGACCTGAAAGATCCCACTCCGCTATCCGCGAATGGACTTTCGTACCTCCAAATCAACCTCCCGCGGCGGACTGGCCCACCACCGAAAATCATCTCGAGAACTCTTCCACAACGACAGCTCCCAGCACCCCTTGACCCAGCATTCTATCAGCGACTCCACGACCTGCCGAAGACATACGCCAACTCCATGAGTGACGTTCTTGATCTCGATAAATCCATCACAGAAGGACTCACAACCGATGCAATTTACGGAAAACCCGATCGAACCTGCGGCGCACACGATCCAGTTTTGGGCAACGAAATCGCGCATGTTCATCCACAAGACAATTCGTTACACGTCTGGCTAACCCAGGCTGATGCAAAGAAGGTTGTCAGTGCAGGCTGGGGAGAGCGGTTCCCTTTGGCATCGTTGGGAATGGTTGATCCCGGCTGGACGTTTGTGTATGCTCCGCGCAATTTGGAAGAGGTTTTGATTGTGGAGGAGGTTGTGAAGGCGGGGATTGGACATTTGACGGGACAGCGCATCTGAAGTGACGTCTCACTATTTTGGTTCTTCGTGGTGATAGCAAGCGCTGCAGCTCGGAGATTACTTTGTATCGATTAGAATATTGGATGGAGCAGTGTAATAATTTGACTTGATGAATTAGTCTCCGCGATGCCGGTCGATGTTAAGGTGCTCTTTCACCCTCCAATGCTTTTGTCGCTCGTCTGCCCAAATCGTTCTATAACGGAGCACTTTTTTGTAAACCGGCTGATTGGCTTGAACCCCAGAGCGATTGTGCTGGGGCGGACCCTCTAGCGTCCATCAAATACTTTCGCGTCCAGTTACACTTTGGCGTCCATAAATACTCTGGCGTCCAGACACATTTTGGCGTCCATCAATACTTTTGCGTCCAGTTACACTTTGGTGTCCATCGATACTTTGGCGTCTAGCTACAATTTGGCGTCCATATCACTTCCAGCTTCGCCTTGAATTAATGCCGAGAAAGCGACAGCACATGCCGGCAACTCAATGCCGTCCTGGTAGTGCTGAGCTAATAGACGACCAGAAAAGCATGCGTTCATTGCCGACGGCGAAGATAATGGAAGAGACAGCCAGTTGACAAGAACGCGAGCATCGGACGGAGATATTCTCAACACTTCCGCCAACATGATGAATTCCACCACCACACCGACGGTGTGGCATGCGTTCTACGACGTCCTTCGCGCCTATGGTATGACGACCATGTTCGGCAACCCGGGCTCCACCGAACAACCCATGCTCAAGAACTTTCCGGCCGACTTTCAATACATCTTTGGTCTTCAAGAAGCGTCGGTGGTGGGCATGGCAGGTGGTTTCTCCGAAGCAACCCGGAAGCCTGTTGTCGTGAGTTTGCACACCTCTGCGGGGACCGGCAACGCAATGGTGAGAGTACGCACACAGATAGAGAAGAGAGTGACTGCTGACGAATGCTCCAGGGCACGATCGTGACAGCATTCTTGACAAAGATTCCCCTTGTCATCATTGCAGGACAGCAAACCCGAGAAATGCTCCTGGGTGAGCCGATGCTCGCCAATCGAGAACCCGAAACGCTGCCACGCCCTTACGTCAAATGGTCCTATCAGCCTGTCCGAGCAGTCGATGTACCAGCCACGGTAGTCAGGGGTATATCAATCGCTTCGCAGCCTCCAAGTGGTCCAGTGTGGATTTCAGTTCCTTGGGACGATTGGGATGTCCCGATGACTGTGCCTGTCCTGCCTAGATCTGTCAGTACAAGATTTGGACCAGATCCTGAACGTCTGCAGTCTTTCGCAGACAAGATAGAGGCTTGCGAGAGGCTGGGGCTGGTCCTTGGCCCGGAAGTCGATAAGGCGCTGGCCTGGGATGAAGCAGTGACGCTTGCTGAGAGTTTCTGCTGTCCTGTGTTTCAGTCTCCAATGTCTGAGCGGTCGGTCTTCCCCGAGACCCACGAGCTATACCGAGGGCCGCTTCCTACAGCTAGAGGACCATTGAGCGAATGCCTAAAGCCATTTGATCTGGTACTAGTCGTCGGCGCCGAGGTCTTCCGGTATTATCCGTGGGTTGCTGGGCCAATCTTGCCTACCGGGACTCAATTGCTGCATATCACTGAAGATGCAAACGATGCTGCCAAAGCGCTCATCGGCGACAGCCTTCTCTCCGACGTCGGCTTGGCCTTGAAAGGACTCAATGGCATCCTCAAAAGTTCCGGAATCTCACCGAGGTCAGATCATCACGGAATACCATCGCACGTGAGAACCGTCTTGGATTTCCACACTCCAGCTGCCGGCTCGACCCATCTCATGACAGCCTCAGAAGCATTCGAAGCCGTCGCAGAATTGCGGTCCAGCAATGCTATTCTCGTTCATGAGACACCCTCCAACACTGCCGATCTTCTGCAAGCGTGGCCCTCTGTACAGCCTGAGTCATGCTTCACGTTTGCGAGCGGAGGCCTCGGGTGGAACGGCCCAGCAGCCGTCGGTGTTGCTCTGGCTCAAAAGATGAGTGGCACCGGACGCCATACTGTGCTCGCAATCGGGGACGGGTCATTCCAGTACTCGCTCCAGAGCATATACACCGCAGTGCGGCACAAAGTCAAACTCATTTATTTGGTCCCGATCAATGAGGAATATGCAGTTCTCAAGGAGTTCGCAGAGCTGGAGGATACTCCAAATGTTCCCTCTCTGGACATCCCTGGCTTGAATCTTTCCGCAACTGCGAGAGCGTTTGAATGTCCGGCTAGGCGGGCTCACACCAAGAAAGAGCTTCAGGACGCTTTTCGGGAAGCAATGGCGGTGGAGGGACCCTACCTGATCGAGTTTCCCATTGATCGTATTCTGCGCCCGCTTGTTGCTCAGTCCGTAGCAAGAGGATGATTGAATTTGCGACCTTGACGACCTTGTTGATATAGAACGCACATTTCCACAATCTCTGCCCTAGGGATGCAACCTCATTGTCACGGCTCAAGCTAGTGTTATTCACAACTGTGCTAGGCTATATGTACAGATTTCAAAGCTGAAGAAGAAAGAAAGAAGGGTAGAGCCTGTGCATGTCTATATAGACCATGCACATGTTGCTAGAACCTTCTGCCAAGACTTAGAAAGGTGGTCTCTAAGGCATAGCCTCGAACCAGGGCATAGCCCGTGACACTCATGGCTCGCTTCAGTGGTTCCGGCGCGCTCGTCACTTATGAATGTCCGAAAGTGTGGCGCGCTGAGTATCCCGCCCAAAGATCAGGATGGCGGAATGGCGTGTTCAGGAGCTTGCGGGATGGATAAGACACATCTGTGAAGCTCATCGGCCGTTTCCACGTCTACGACAGCTGGTCAAGTCGCCGCCCTCTCACCAGTCAGACCTGGGCCTCGTCGAGGCAATGAACAGCAATTTCTTCGCTCGTGTGCATCTGGCGCTCGAGAGACCATCGCCTTGTCAAGGGCCCTGATGTGGTGTTTGGTAGTAGCTCTTCTCTCTGTGCTGGTGTCGCTCCTCTTCTTGCCCTCGGCGCAATCGCACCGTTCCTGTTCGTGTTTCTGGAGGCGTACAAGCATATCGATCTATCGGCGGCGGAGGGAGCGGCGTCTCTACGGGAGCAGCGTCTCTACGGGAGCGGTCGTCGCAGCGAAAATCGACGTCGGCGTGAAGCGCCTCCTTCGCAACGGCCTTGGAGGTATGCGTCTACCACATTGCCATCAATCTTGCTCTGGACAGTGCGTCACCACCGCTGGTGGTGTTCTGGCTCCGGGCCATCCAACACGTCTGGATCAGGGTACTCCATCACGTCCTTCGGTATGGGTGTCACCCTGTCATCACGCTAGATCTCTGTCTTCTTTTCCCAGCCCTGCCGATAGAGTACTGGAGATCTACCCCCCCAAAGATCCCGCCTCATCAAAGGTCCCCCCTCCACCTCCTCTCCTCGCCCGTCTCGATCACTTTGGAGTGTGCGCCCTATCGCAAGGAGCTACCGCCGTTGCGCTGTGCGCTGTGCGTAGTGTAAATTTATCTGTAATTCTGTGTTTGGAAGTTCTCCCGCTGCGACGCGACTAGAAGTGCGCCGCGCGTGATGCAACTTCCCACGTACTAAATAGTTCGGGACAGTACACTCTCAGAGCACCCTTTCTTAGTCATACTTCTTGGTACGAACTTAGGTAGCACTGAGATTCACTCAACGCAAGAAGAACGGTAAGTTGCATCAACAGAGCCACCTGGTATGGGTTGAAAATCGTTGCGCGAGGCAAAGAGATGGCTTATGTAGGAACAGACGTCAGACGCTCTTGGGGGAAGTTGCATTTCATCCGGTGCGCGCCGGGAAACAAAGCACGCGTAGGTGGGGTAGCTGCGCTAGCTGCGGGAGCGCCCGCGTCCTGATCAAAGATGCGGACATGCACGTTCGTTCTCAGATGTACACCGTAAGACCAACGGTCGACTGAATTTGTGTGCGGACCGGGACTGAGCGTAGTAGTGAGGCGTTGTGATCTGTGTTGGAAAGTGGTAGAATGAGATTGGAAATCAAGTGGCAACAGACATTCATTTGCCTTCTATGCTTACACATACAGTCGTTTATAGAACCTTCTAGATGAGGAAGTATTTGTATA
>NHNV01000187.1:218-15403 GCA_002785995.1 Mycosphaerelloides madeirae | reverse complement strand
CAAAACAGAACCAGGACCTGATTAGAAACCATGTCTTTCATGTCACAAAAGAAGACTTCCTAGCCTCCTTCTACACGGCGTTCTTAGCCTCCTTCACTCAGAGCAACATCAAAGCAGGCTTTAGAGGCTCTGGCTTGAACCCACTTGATGTAGAGGTTGTCTTGTCTCAATTGGATCTGGTACCCAGATCTCCAAGTCTGCCTTCATCTCAAGAGTCTTGGTATACAAAGACACTAAGCAATACTCAGGAAGTGGATAAACAGGCTACCCTGATTAAGAAGAGGCTTGAAAGGCACCAGAGCAGCTCATCAACCCCCATTTTTGAAGCTCTTGGCCAACTAGCAAAGGGTGCACAAATCATGGCTGCCTCAGCTGCTCTAATGCAGTCACAGGTTACTGCTCTTCAGCAAGCTAATGAAGCTATGCATGTGCGTAGGAAGAGGAAGAGGAAGGCTATTCAGTCAGACCATGCCTTGTCAGTTGGTGAAGTAAAAGCTATGGTTCATCAAAATCATATTGAAGCTGAAGAGAGGGAGGAGATGCCAAGGCCAAAGAAGAGAGCACCAACATGTAGCGGATGTGGTCAACAAGGCCATACTATCAGAACATGTGGAAACAAGGAGTAGATACTAGTGCATTAGATGTCACAACATGAAGATGTTTGACCTTGTGGTTGTTGAAATAATGAATTTCAAGTACTTATGACTCGGATTTCCTGACCCACGCCCTGGTCTGGCCCACGCTCGGGTCCCCCGCGTTATCAAACGTCTGCCTTATCTAAGCTCCTCTCGTATGATGCTGTGGAGCGGCTGATCTCTTCAGCTGTGCTCCTTCTGGTCAGTGATGAACATCCCCCACGCGGGGGTACGGACAGAACCCACGCCTCTGCTGCAGCAAACCCAGACCACAGCAATACCAATTCCTACCGCCGGACTTTTTGTCTCGTTCTATCATGACGGCCGGCTTGCGATGCCCTCGACCCATGAAACGCTGATGGAACATTATTGATGTGGGGGCGAGGCGATGGACGGCGTGCACACTTCACCTCCCGCTCCGGCCAAGAGCTCCACCAAGACACGTTCTCCGAGTACCTCCAAGACGACGCTCAAGGAGGCCGCGAAGCCGGAGGGGGTGATCAAGAGGACTAAATCGCGGAATGGATGTCGCGAATGCAAGACGAAGAGAGTCTGTTTCCTCCGTTCCTGCTGTCGGATCGGATGACTGACGGCTGAGCAGCTGAAATGCGATGAGACGAAACCCAACTGTCAGCAATGCACTCGCCGCGGCAAGCAATGTCCTGGATATGTCAAGGACTTCAAGTTCTCCGCTAAACATGAGCGCCTTCATTCCAGTGGGAAGCAGCCTAAAAACGGTGCTCAGATTTCGTTCTCGACGTACTCGCCACCAGTGAGCGCACAGCCATCTCGATCTCCGCAGACGACGTATTCTCCGACGATTGCAGGGACGCAGCATGTCATCGACTTCAAGGCGTCTCCCTCGTTTGTGCCGCCTGCGAGACAGGCTTCTGTCAGCCATGTGGAACCTCCGTCGCCTCGGAGTTCTAGTCATAACTCGAGCTCGCCCCGGAGCGGGTATTTGAGCTGGTCTGAAGTGCTGTCGCCTGCTCCTACGATCGACGAAGATGAAAACGACGATGTTGGCTCGCGATCTGCTCTCCCTCACTTTCACCGAGACGAGACAGAGGATGCCAAGGCAGCACAGGCTCCAGAGTCTCCCGTGTCGCTTCCGAAGACGCCAGACGTGCAGAAAGGCATTCCTGCTGCAAACCAGCAGATCGTGAGAGCATCTCCAAAGATGCACTACACCCCTATCGACCTTCCGAGCACGCTGATCGAGTACTGGTTTGCCAACGTTTCATCGATGTGGTCTGCCTATGACTCAGAGAGTAACCCGAATCGACAGCTCGCTCTCAGCAATCACTCAAACTCGGAGTCTGTCTTCTATGCATTACAGAGCATGTCCGCTGCCTATCGGGTGGACAGCCTTCCTCATCTGAAGCCAATTCTGACCACTTCTTTGGCGAGTGCAATGGCTGCGATTCGACGTGAACTGGACATACATTACGACCTCGTACCGAAAGTCAAGGCACAGCTACCGGTAGACCTACTCTTGGCAATGTTTGCCATGGCAACTTCTCTGTGTTGGACAGACACCAGTCAGCTTGGCGAACAGCTGGTGGTTGGTGCCCGTGCGTTGCTCGATCTTTACGGCATGTCAGAAGCCAGCATGAGTGAAGAGGACCGAAAGCATCTGCTGCACTTTCGACATGCTCTGAAGTATATGGAAATGCTTCATAATTTCGTCAATCCGGATGTTACTGGAATTCTGAAAAAATTACGCAGACGCCGACGGAATTCGGAGGACCTAGCGTTGTCTCCACGAAGATCACATGCATACGCCGGGGGCGAGAAAGCACTGGATGAATATGGTCTTCATCCTTGGACTGGAGTATCTGGTGAGGTTCAGGAGAAGTTCGGCTTCGTTATGGCTTTGTGTCGTGAGCATCTTCAGAGCCAGAAAGTTGGAAGGGTAGAAGACGAAGAAGATGAGGAAGTGTTCTCGGACCTGCAGCTTGCCCAAGAACTTGCTCAAGCCCTCAGAGCCATCAGCTTCCATTCGGAGACCTCGACGGATCACGATATGGGAGAGGTTGCCGAGACAGGCGATTCAAGAACGCCGCGGTCTCATCTCACCGACACGGCAGAAGCCTACAGACTCGCGGCTCTCCTACAACTATACCTCACCTTCTCCGACCTGCACGTACGAAAGGCGACACTAACCCCTGGACACATATCCTCAATAGACGACGTCGAAAATCTACCACGAGACCAAGCCCTCGTCTCCCTCACCCTAGACCTCGTCAGCACCCTCCAACGCATCCCCGCCGAGTCCGGCACTCGATGCATTCAACCCGTCCTCTATATCTCTGCCGCCACCGGCCTCCGCTTCGACATGCCAGTCAGCGCTCCCATGCAGCACGTGGCCGTGACGGAATGCACGCTGGAAGTGTCGCGAGCGAGACAATTTATCGTGGATCGCTTGGCTACGCTGCAGAGGTCTTTGCCGCCTAGACCGATTAGCGTGGCGTTGAAGTTGATTAAAGCGATTTGGGAGGAGTATGATTATGGAGGGCAGAAGCATTGGATTGATGTTATGAGGGAGGATCCGGGGTTGCAGACATTATTTGGGTGAGAGAGATTTTTGCATGTAGGAATCTTCTACTATTCACTTGGAGGTTGAGTGATGTAATGCTGACGGGGGTTTCGCGGGTCCAAGCTCTTCTTCGAATCTTCTTCAAAGTTCCGCTGGCGGTATGAAGACTTCTACCCCTCGACATCGACATCCGCACCCACACAACAACCCACTCAACTGATATCAAAGCTCGTGGCACACGGACGTCTTCTTCGCCAACTCCGTCCAGCAGCCTCGCTTCGCCGAATCCAGCAGCTATCAAACCAGGTGCCGCCAGTGAGATGGCCCAACCCGCCGAGATGGAGCGCGTCGACATCGCAGCCGACGGCGATTTCATCCTCGTGGTCGGCAAATTCGAACTCCGCGTCCACTCGCTCGTTATGAGCATGTCTTCGCCGGTATTCAAACTATGCTCGGCCCGCAGCTTGCTGAAGGTCAAACTCAGGACTCAGCCACGAGTCCCAAGAAGATACTCCTTGCCGACGATAACTCGAAGGCCTTGAAGCTTCTATGCGGTATCTTCCACGGCCATGGAGACCTGCTGCAGAAGACCCCTACTCCTGGCGACTTACTGCGGCTGGCCAAAGCAGCGGACAAGTATCAATGCATGTGCAGAATTCGCATCATATCAGAAGCCTGGTTGAGCCGATACCCCGAAAGCTATTGGAAGGACTGTCCGGGTCCTCTTCTTTACACCATCTGCCTGCTGGACGATATCAACGGCTTCTACAACTGCAGTGAGAGTGTCACAAGACTCAGTCATCCGTTCCACCACCCATCAGGGTCGGCTGACGAAGACACGAACATGATACTGGGTAAGTTGACTACTGTTCAGCCACGACGCTACTAGCAGCCATACTGACTTCGCTATCAAGGCTAAGATACAGTCGGTAGAAAAGACTCGAGAGCGGACTGCTCCGAGCCATCGACAGACTCTGCAGCTTCATGCACAAACGCCACTATCTCAACAACTACGAAGACCAGAATCCACCACCGGCCGAAATGGACTCAGATGACGATGAGTTCATGGAGGACCCGTTCGTCTTTGCGGATGGCCACCGCAAGATCCCACCACTTTGCGATTACACTCAGTGCTGCGTCACACTGCATCTCGGCGCTCTGGCCGAGGCAGGCATCTGGCCACCATCACTGCGGCCGGATTCTTTGGACGAGCCTGTGGATCGGGTTCGAGACTTCGAAATTCCCCGCAATCGTTCCATCAAGCCGTACATGCTAGAAGGAGGGGCACATTGCAACGTCTACTTCGATGACTGCTATGCAGATGATGCGTTCCGTCGAGCGATGGAGGTCTTGAAGCGTGCCGCAGATAGTATCTCTTCGAATCTCGGGGTTCGTCTGGATTGTGTTAAGGCTGGAGGGAAGAATGAGGGAAAGTGCAGGATCTGGCACCACAAGTAGGGTTTGGGAAAGTCATGAAGGGTGACTCTCCCTCAGGTTACGCTCGTCTCTCTGGGAGATCATATCCGACACCAAAAACAGACAACTCACTCAACTAGATGAGAAGAGCACTCAAAGGAGGTACTGCAATCGAGACTTAGCAACAGAAAATTTGCCTGTGACAATTCCTGCATTCACTCGTTGCGCCAGGCTAGTGATGTAGCGCTGACGAAGCTTCCGGGGTTCCAAAACTTTCTGCGACTCGCCTTTAGACCCAGTCCATCCTTGCTCACACCAACACTCCACATCGCCAGCCCGCTCATTCTTCCGCCAACACGGAGCGCTTCGACCTCGTCGCCGATGGCGACCTTGTCTTGGTCGTGCACGATACCCTCGAGCTTCGGGTACACTCGTTCGTCATGAGCATCTCGTGTCCCGTTTTCAAAGCCATGCTGGGCCAAAGATTCCTGGAGGGATAGACTGAGGGCTCAGCTTCCAGTCTGAAACCGCTGCCTTCACCAGATGACGAGCCAGCTGTGAGTTGCTGATCTTGACGAAGCGCGCTTCCTCGAACATATATTGACCGTTCTCAGGCTATGAAGCTCCTATGCCTCATCTTCTACGGTCGACGCGATCTTCTATATGCGACTCCGCCTGCTAGAAACATGCTTCAGCTCGCCAAAGTGGCCGACAAGTATCGCTGCATGGACCAGGCTCGTCTTCCTATCGAGGCTTGGCTGTCCTGTTTCGCCACCGTATCATGGAAGGATGATCCTGGTACCATTTTGCACACTGTTTGCTTGCTCAACCACGCCTTCTACTTTGTCAATTTCGCACCAAAGCTGGTCGCTTTGAGTGGTTGTTTAGACCTCTGACAGAAAGTCAGATGACGACGTTACGAAGGCCGTGAAACTGATCGTTAATTAGATGCTGTCTTTGCCAAGGTGAGGGATCAACAAGAAACACTGAACGTCCTAGTCAACAACGCGGTGGACGCTATGCAAGCCGATAGTCGACGAGCACTATCGCAACAACTATCCTGGCGACGAACCTCCTGATTACGTCGACATAAATGAGGTCCCCCCTCGTTCATGATGATTTTGTCTACGACGAAGGTTCTACGACGAAGGTCATACGGTTCCTCCAGTATGCGACTAGGCGCAGCGCTACGTCTGGTTGCATCTCAGCGCATTGGCGAGAGACCGAATCTGGCCTCCATCGGTATATGGGAGAGATCTTCAAAATTTCCAGAAACACATTCTGGAATTTTCCGCATCCCCGACGGATTACACGATCCAAGAGTGTTGGCAGCCTGACAGGCGTCCTTTCACGGCAGAGCGTGATGCGAATAGAGACTTCCGAGAAGCTATGAGAGTGCTACAGTCTACGGCCAAGTCGCTGGACTTTGCAATATGTGTTGACTGCGTCAAGGCTGGAGGAAAGCTCGAGGGAGAATGCAGAGTTCGGCACTAGAATTGAGGTGAGCAAGTCGTTGAATATGATGGCGGACTTGCCACAGCTTGAACAAAACAATCGAGAATCAGACTTGCGAACCAACAGGTCGTCCAACCCATGCAGAGGGTCTACTGCTTCTCTCAGGCGTGACGGTGCCCTGGCTTCTCATCGGTCGAGTGTGGCATGGGATTCTTGGCATCTTCCAAATTTGATGTTAATACTGGCCACTTGGAGAGGAGAATTTCCCTGGACGCGATCTAGACAAGGCTCATCAGATATTTCCTTTCGAACAGAAGTGACCTCACGACCTGCATGACTTCCTCGCTACCACCTCTTACGTGTCCCGGTTCGAGACGTACAGACGTAACGTCGTCCCCTCGATTTCGTATTCCTTGCTGGCCAAAAGGTCACAGGGAGATACAACGCTAAGCCACATTTAAAGCACCAGCTTCAAGCAATCTTGACTTCGCGAGCTTTGAGATCTTTGTTCGGCCATCTCAGCCAATCCTTCCTCGCAATACATATCTCTCCTACCAAAGTAAAAACCGGCACTGGATCTCTGAATACCTTCTCCCTCGTAGCACCAATCTGTGGCTTGCGTCGGAAGACGACAGGGAGGAGACAGTCTTGTAGTTGATAGATAGAATCACCCGTCCTCGCTTTGTCGTAGATGGTCACAAATCGATTCTGGTCTGTGACAACTAGGCGCATATAGTGGCGCTTCATCATTTGTAGGCTGGCTTCGAGGAGGCGGCTTGCTTTCTCTAGACCGGACTCGGGGAATGAAAGCTGATAGCCCGGTTCAGTGTGGGGTTGACGTTTTGAACAAGGGTCTTCTATGTGGGTTTCCACATGTGACATGTGACAGAGCTGTGTCTCTGCTTTGTGCCTTGGTGAGGTGACGCTTCATCAACAAAGTCGGCTCCTGGAGATGTAATCTTTGGAACGGTGTTTAGTTGCGTCATTTCCGGGAGCTCGTTGTCGAGAGAGGCTATCGGCAGCAGAAAAGATGTCGGAAATTTCGAGTCTGTTCGTCCAGGCCCGGAGTTGTGTTCTCTCACTTCATCCAGCCAATGCGCAACAGTGTTTCCCGCGATTTGAAGACCTTGAATGGCCGGCCAGAGTCGTGAGATGTAGGAGTTCGTCTGGTCGAATGCGTCGTGTGCGCTGAGTTGGGCTAGCATCTTTGATTTCTGCACCGCAGAAAGAGAGCTAGCATGTTTAACACCTTCTGTAATCTTGTGCGCACAAGCCGTGAGAGTATCCCACAAGTGGAACAAAATTTCTGCTCCCGATTTTGGTTGTTGCGGCGTGTCCTGTGTTTTGAATGATAACGGATGATTGTTAGTGGGCAACCTTGGGCTTCTTTGATTCATTGCTGTACCAGGATTCGTACGCAGTCGAGATGAAGAACCTGCGACAGCTACAATCTTCTCTAAGAAGATACCGCAAATTATTAGCACATCTGGCACAACACTTGAGGCATCCATCATAAGAGTAGGAGTGACGTGACGGGACGAAGCCTGCGCCTGCGCAACGCAATCCAGGATCCAATGCGGAAGTGTGGCATCCAAGCAGGCACATTTGGGGGATCAGGACGTCAAGTAATCCGTGTCTGACGACGGTTGTGGTACAGTTGGCGACGAGGGCGGATTTGTCGTGGGAGACCGAGTCGAAGTCCTTCCGAGTAGTGTGAGCGGTACGTGGCCCTGCAAGGTAATCATCGTCCTAGACAGAGTCTTGTAGATGTCCTTGGGAGACTGAAAATATTTTGGCATCTGAATCAGGTCGTTCTCATCCTGTGCTAGATCGAGCAAAGAAAACCCAACGTCGCGAGGATCTGTCGCTACCAAATGCCAGCTTCGTATCAAAGCTTCTGAAAGAGACATCCGGGGCCTTTTTTAGTGTCTTGGGCGTTCTCGAAGTCGGAATTGTAGTAAAGATACGAGGCGCTCACGCACATCGGGAGTCGCCAGGTGTCGTCCAAAGGTCGCCACACAAGGCAGAACAGAAAACGACTGGGGCATGATTTCAGACCTGCCGCAGATAACGCCAACCCGAGTCGCTTTGGAGACCTTCTGGATGACCCACTTCCGTTGCCAGAAGGCTCTTTTGAGCAATTCCGGAATTGCAGCGACACCGTGATGGAGGTTAAATAGCTCATCGCGTTCCAGTATGTCCTTGTCATGCTTGAGCATGCCGACCCGCCGTATATCGCAGTATTGTGCGATGACTGTCAACGCTTCCATCTCAGCCATTGATGTGTCGCTGTCGAGCCCAAGTCAGACCAGGAAAAGGAGTGCTTTTGCGTAGATGCGGCTCATACGGGAGATCTGTTCTCCCTTTTAAAAAAAAATCATCTTGTTGAATGATGCAGAGTTCGACCCAAAGCTATAGGATGTTGCGGCGTCGGCACTCGCATAGTGCTTGATAGAGGCCGCGTGTCACCTGCACCTCATCGCCATTGACACATATATTTTCTGTGTCGCTCGTGCCGCCCCAGCAGTACGAGAGAGCAACGAAATCCGATCGTCCACGGCCTTCTGCATTGAGTCGCATTGGTGATTGCATAAGAGAGAAGTTCTCAGCCTCGCATTCGACCGAGAGCCATCGCAGGCTGGGAGTAATTTTATACCCCGACGCAGCAGCTCCAGGTTCCCAAGAGTACCAGATCAGAAGGAGCGACTCAGTTGATGACATGCAGGTGGCGTCCAGACGCTTTGCGGCTTTCAACAGACCGCGTGACGTTCTTGCCACGCCGGAATGCAACTGCATACTGGCCCTTGGCAGGTGCCAGTGCAGCAACTGACGAAGACGTAATTGAAGTGGCAACTGAGATCCACCAGCTCATAAACCAAACCTTTCGAATATGAGACGGGGAGGCGTTCTTGAACTGTCGGGTAGAATTTTGCGATAGTTCCGAAACATGTGCTGCTGTGTTCGCCTTGACAGTCGTCAGGTACCACATCGTCCTCCTCCTCAGGGCTTCGCAGCCTTCCTCGCCCTCAAATTCTCCTCAATCGTCTTGATCATCTCATTGCCAACCTTGCCCGCCTCCGCAAACCTCGGCGCAAAGTACATCTGAATCTTCTCAAACTTTTCCCTGTACCCATCCATATGGCCCAGACTGACCCTCTCACTCCAGTCGCGCGCCGCAAACGTGAACTCCAAATCATCAGCGCGGAACGACTTATCTTCAATAGCAGTATCGATACACTCGGCCAGCAGCTCTTCATTCCTGTAGACATACTCCGTGATGCCAAGCCAGAGTCGGAAGAGAGGCGTAGAGCAGATCATGTGGTCGTAAGGGACGATGCCAAGTTTCCACCAACAGTCGACCATGGCGAGCAAAGAGAGATGGTTATTGCGCACGCGCTTGGCCGGTTTCTCGCCCAAGCTGAAGCGGTCGAGGAGTTCGTCTTGGAGTAAGAGTTCGTCATCTTTAGGCGGCTCTTCGCCAAAGACGGCGGCTTTAGCCTTGTGAATGCGCTCTGTGAATTCTATTCGGTGGCCACCCAGCATCAGCTTGAACAGCTCTGTCACGCTCTGGGCGTACTGTCTTATCTGGGCCTTGGCGGCTGGATTGAGGATGGCGAGTCCAGCGTAGACGTGCCACTTGTTGCTGTAGATGCGCATCATCAAGTTGATCTTGACGTTCTCGATGCCGCCGATGTAGCGTGGAATCTCCCAAGGGAATTGGTCATTGGCCTGCCAGGCTGTGCCCATGGACAAGAAAGCCGCATGCGTGACAGCCTGAGTGTCGGCGGTGATCCGGTCGTGCTTTTCAGCAGAGAGCGGGACGAAAGTCGACTCAAAGCAAGACAGAATTCGCTCCACAAGTTGCACCGACTTCTCCGAGCCGCGATGGTTGATGATGACCAGCGGCTGGCCCTTTGGGTCCACCCCAGGGCCGTGGAGAGAATGACACGAAACAATTTCAACATCCTTAGGCAGGTGCTTCTCGAACGCGGCGATCTCGGGTGCTTTCGTGGATGTCTGCCCACCGACGACAGCGCCTTGCTTGGTCGAAGGCCCGTAGCGAGAGACAATGGCATCGATATTCTTTGCCTCAACGGAATACATGATCCAGTCACTGCTGCGTGATACGAGATGGCCATTTTCAAATATTGTGACATTCGGCTGCTTACCTTTCAGCAACTGTCTGGAACTACAAACAAGAGACCTGCCTACTCTGCTCTCGAACGCGGTCTTGAGTTCGTCGTACTTTTCTGGGACGTCACAGGCGTGCACTCTGGGGGCAAGTAAGCGAGCTGTTCGCAGTATCTGAGATCGAGTTAGCGTGTGGTCACTCCAAGGCTAGCCAGGTATCAAGGTGGTGATTGAGGTTGCGTATCAGACAAAAATATTAAGGTAGCTGAGATTTTACATCATTGACAGCCAGCCGGTCAGAAGCGGCCATGACGGGCGCGACTGGTGCCGGCTGACCATACTCGAGCCAAATGCACTCAAGTCATCATTGTAAGGAGGTGGGGAAAAGGGAGGGGAGAACACATACCTTTGAAGAAGAAGAAGCACCAGCGGTGCACCACATAGCAGACACTCACTTCCAGCCAGCATCGCTGATTCTGCGGGCATACATCTTGCCCATATCACCCATTCCGATGATACCCACGACGGCGTCTCCCATGATGGCGGCAGCTGTCTGTCGAGCTCAGCATGAGGCAATAATGCCGGGGTGTTGTTGATGAAGTTGATGGAATGAGGTTGGGAAGGAGAAGAGGAAAGCTGGGCGAGAAAGTCTTTCTTCCCACTAGCGCCGATTTACATGTACCTTGGCGGTCAAAATACTTGGCTTGTAGCGACTTCTGTCCTCGGCTCGAAATCTCGACCGCACTTGCATTTTCGCTTTCAGTTTGCTTCACTAAAACATCGACAACCAGCACACTCTTTCACCCCACGACAGCACCGCAATTATGGGTCCCAAGAAAGTCGTCCGCGCCGTGACTGAGAACATCGCCCTCGGTCCTCAAGTCCGAGAAGGTCAGCAGCAACGCGCCCTTCGCCAAGGCACACGATTAAACTGCATACTAACAACCTCTTTACAGGCGAGCTCGTCTTCGGCGTCGCCCGTATCTTCGCCTCGTTCAACGACACCTTCGTCCACGTCACCGATCTCTCGTACGTCTGAAACCCACACCATCAGCAAGGAGATGGACAAAATATACACATACACACATGGCACATTTGGTTCATAGGCTAACCTGGGTGATTCCAGTGGCCGCGAAACCATTTCCCGTGTTACCGGTGGCATGAAGGTCAAGGCCGACCGTGACGAGTCTTCACCATATGCTGCCATGTTGGCTGCTCAGGATGTCGCGACTCGCTGCAAGGAGTTGGGCATTACTGCTCTGCACGTCAAGATTCGGGCTACTGGAGGTAAGATCGCAAGATATCCAATTTGGCAGAGAATACGTCTAACATCTTGAAAGGCAACGGTACCAAGACTCCTGGCCCAGGTGCCCAATCTGCACTCCGCGCCCTCGCCCGTTCCGGCATGAAGATCGGCCGCATCGAGGACGTCACTCCTACCCCATCCGACTCTACGCGGAGAAAGGGTGGTCGCCGTGGTCGTCGTCTGTGAACAACTCGCATGCTTTTGCGAGTACTTGCGGCGTTGGGGAATTTCGCGAGTGATGTGAGGAGGAAGAGCATTTGCCGATTGTGACACTTTCGCGGGGAACGGCCTTGATTGCCTGGTCTCCATGTGCGCACCCATAGTCACATATATGAAGCGATGCCCAAAACTCGAAGTTTCTCAATGAGCTTGCATGTCTCTATCATTCCGCTGTTCAGCACTCGAGCATTGTACTACCGCAGAGTGAATGTCTGATCCCATCCCCCAAACGCCGCGCTAATCGTGTCACCCGAATCGTGAAGCCATCTATTCTGTCTGATCGCGCAGTACTCTGGCTACGACCACATACGCGAACATGAGACCGCCCATCAGGTAGTACTTGTTCCGCGTCAGCCACCTAGTCATGTCAGCATGTCGATCTAGCAATCCAGCTCGATCTAGCAACTTACCCTTGCCCAGCATCTCTCGCAGCCTGTCCACCCCCCACCACATGAGCCAGACCAGCACTAGCATTGCCGCGCCGTCGCAACCCATCCAGCTCTGGCGAGCATGACGGCTCTCCACCCTCTCTCATCTTCCTCCCGGTCTGCGGATCAATCTTGTTCTCCTCTATCCACTTCCAATTCTCCTCATCCAACTCGGGAAACTGCTCCCTAAACTTCTTCCCCCCATCACCCGCCTTAATCGCCCCAAATCCCCTACTATTACTCCCCGCCGCCGGCCCCGCCAGCGTCCGACTCGTCGAGCCCCCTCCCGTACTATTCCACCACTTCGACCTCGCCGCAAAAACCTTCCGCTCCGCATCCGTATGCTTGATACTCCCCGTCGTCATCTCCTCGCTCGTCATAAAACTCAACACGCCCAACAGAATCGTGCTGACCTCCCACGCCGGGTTGAAGGACTTAGGGTGGAAGTCGGAGATGCTGAGACAGAGGCGCTCGGAGCAGCGGAAGCGGCCGCTGGGGGTGTGCATTCGAATTGCGGGAGGGGCGAAGGGGTAGTCGGAGGGGAAGGTTAGGGTACCCCAGAATTGGCCGTGCTCGTAGGGCGTTTGCGGGGGGCCGGTGAGGATGTAGTGCCATTCGAGGATGTTGGATTCGGAGGGTTGCGCGAGGATGTATTCGGGGGGCGATTTTTGGATGTTGGCGTATTCGCGGGTTAGGCGTTTGTGGGCGGCTTTGGTTGCCATTATGGTGGGTGTGGTGGGAGAGGATGGGTGGCCTGCGAGAGCTTGTTTGACTTCAGCGAGGGGAAGGTATGAATGAAGAAGTGACTGGGACGGAGTGCTTAGGTAATAAGCTGAAGCCGTGCAAATGATGTATGGTTGACAAGCAATCATTCACTTGCAAGTGACTGTCAGAGGTGACGACGTTGTGGCTTTCCAGGGTCGTCCTTCCCTCGCTTTCGCATTCACTTCATTGGCACGGCAAGACAGCACGCTAGCGGCTGCCCAAAGGTGACGCCCCTTTCACACTTCGCATTCAATTGCAACTTCCTTCCCTTCTCTCCACCAACGCCGAAACCACGGCATCCTCATGGCTCGCCCGTACACATATGATAAGCTCGCATGGATACTACCTCGTGTGCGCTCCGTGAGGTGACGACTTTCTTGCTCTTTTCCTTCGCCTGTCAACTTCTCTCCACGCTCTCGTCGACTTTTACAGCAGTTGTCTTTGGATCACCTGCGTCGGACCGTCCAGAAGATACCCACGATCTGGTATCAAGTAGTACCACCTGAAGCGCAACTAATACTTACACTTGGAAGTTCTCACACATCTCATCATCTGCATGGATCACCTAGAGACTGCCTACATTCTTCGTGCACCCAGCAACGATCATGAGGTTTCGTGAAGATATCTAGCAGCTGCCCTTACATAGTACCGCGACAACTGCCGCAGAAATGCCTTCATTCGGTAGATATTGCATGAGGAATGCAGATGATACATAATGACCTCAGTGAGTATCGGCATCACGAAGTGGGTATGTGAGCCTCATTTGAGCAGAAACCGCCTGCCATGGGTCTTATACTGACAGCAGTAACACCTCAAAGTCGACGAAATGGCCTACACGAAGATTGCCATCTTGGCTCTGGCCTTCACACCAACAGCTTTCGCACAAATCATCGAATCCCTGGATCCCACGCCAGCCCTCATGACACAAGCTCCAGCCTTGTTTGCCTCCTTCCAAGAGATCATGCACCTGGTGAGCACCACTACCACCTTCACAACTGGTGGCTGTGCCTCCGGTATCTGTATCGACTACATGAACACGTGCAACGTCAAATACGGGGGCTGCTACCCCACCTGCTCTGGATATACGACACCCAGCTTCACCAACCCAGGCTGCAAGACCATCTACACCAAATCTGTTGTCACTACGAAGACAAAAACTTGTGGCTATAGCTGCGACAGACACGAGGACGCGTGCGGATATACCTATGGAGCGGGATGTTATTGGAGCTGTTCTGGCACTGCTGCGCCGACCTACACAACACCATTCTGCGAGACCAGTGGCTCAACGAAGGTCTCGGTCCCTGTCATGACCCCGCCGTGATTCCAAATGGATGCTGCAACCGGATAGGAGGAACAGCTACGACTTCGAGAAGGCACTGGAACGGTACACCTGTTCGATGGGAAGAGGAGCGAAAGCGGGAGAAACTGCATACCGGAGCCAATTTAATATATTTGATCGGGTGCAGTTCTTCGAAAAGCACATCTTGAAGAATTCCTCTCAAAGCAGATACCTGGATAACTTAACTATTTGAAAACGAGATCTGGCTGACGATGGCCTGCACGACGCTTGTCTCTCTTCATCCGCAACAGTCCTATCAGGCAAAAAAGTCCCATTACGACCGAAACGAGAGACGATCCGAACCCGGATGCTATCATCGTGCTCGTGTGCTCGTTTACCGGTAAATGGACGTAAGCCCGTTCTGACAACAAACCCTGTAACGCTATTAGCCGACAGTTCGACTTTAATACCTTTGAGATGAGGCTCTGCTTGCTCTTCTTGAACGTGTGTGGCTAAAGATTAGAACGAGATTTAGAGTTAAGAGTCAAACCCACCCGTTCGAATCTTGGCGGTACGACGGCGTGTGTCGATCGCGGATACTTATCTAGACGTCGGCTCTTCCAACGACTTCACAACTTCGTCCTTCTTCGTACGTCAGCGGAATCGCTTCCATCTTGATCATTGGGCATAGATCTTGGGAACTGATCCACCCTCCTGGACGTGACCGAGTCCAGGGGCCTTAATGGTCTGGTCATCTAATGGTTTGGTCGGTTACCGGTCAACTATTGGTCTGGTCGGTCAAGGAGGTGTTTTCTTACTAGTTAGTCAGTTTTGAACGTGATGGGCATGACCATTAACCAACAGGGGTGTATGCAGACCCTGCCTCTAGGTCCACAATGGGTGGATCTTACTACTAACGCACTGTGAATATCCCAAATTTGTCCCATCTTGTTGAATGCAGCTCTGTCACCATCATCATCATCATCATCATCATCATCATCATCATCATCAT
>NHNV01000186.1:0-20228 GCA_002785995.1 Mycosphaerelloides madeirae | reverse complement strand
ACTCCTCTCTCAGCGTGACATCCTGAAGCAGAGCAATAGGCTCTTAGACCAGGAAGTTACTCGACTGCAAGCCCTGGTTACAACCCCGTCACAGCCCACTCCTTCTACGACTCCTCTGTTCACTGTCCAAGATACTACTCCTGCTCCCCAGTCAGTTCCTCAGTACGGCTATCCACCGCGCCGCTCTGAGAAACATCCAGACCCTGACAAATACGATGGTTCCAAAGGAAAACAGTTTGAGGGCTTCCTGATCCAGCTGAAACTGAAACTCCAAGTCAACAGCGATTGGTATCTGACTGACTCTGCAAAAGTGGCTTATGCTATCAGCCGTTTTGACGGACTCGCCCTGGACTTAGTCTCTCCGCACATGACTGCCGCTGGACACTTTGACTTCCTCAGTATCACGGATTTCTACAAGTGGATGGTCACTGAATTTGGTGACTCTGACCGCCAGTACACTGCTCAAAGATATGTAGCTAGTCACAAGCAAGCTAACAAGGCTTGGTCTGAATTCTATGGCCCGTACAACAAGGAGATGGCCCAGACTGGATTTGACGACACCTCCAAGAAAGCTATTCTCAAGGAAGCTGTCAGCGACGAGATATTTTCTGACCTTCGCCACCACGCTCATGAAGAAATGGACTACCGTCGATTCTCCGAACTCTGCCAGAAGCTGGACACCGACATTCGCAACTACAGTCGTCGCAGCTCTAGTAGACGCTTGCTAGCAGCACCTGCAAAGCCCGCAACCTCCGCACCCCGAACCCTACGCAATGTCCAGGCTCCTATTGTTCCTGTTGTTCCTGTGTCCACAGCACCTATAGGAGACCCCATGGTTCTTGACTCTTCCGTCCTTGGCCCTGATGGCAAACTTACTGCCGCAGAAAGGAAGAGGCGTCAAGACAATAACCTCTGCTTCCGCTGTGGGGGTGCTCACCGTGTAAAAGACTGCCCTGGAGCTGCTCCACAACGCCTGCGAGGCAATGCCGGCCAAATGGAGAATGCAAGCGACCTTGTCTCTGAAGCAGGCGGAGCTACAGCTCCTATGATCCAGGGAAACGCCTAAGCCTTGCGCTCAGTCGCGTGCAGGGCATGGTCAGTCGCCTGAATGTGTGTTTATCAGTCCAACCAGATCACGACGCCTTGTACGAAGAAAACGACATTAAGCAGAACAACCTTATTGGCCGTCCATTCGTTATCCGCACTCAAGTAGGCCATCGTGGTAGCCAACAATCTACCGACACATTCATCGACTCCGGCGCCAACGGTCATTCTTTCATCGATTACGATTATGCTCAGACTCTCGGAATTCAACTACAACCCCTCAAGTACCCACGACCCCTCGACATGTTTGACGGCAGCGAATCTACTGCTGGAACTGTCAGGTTCATAGCTCATACCCGTATGGACATCCTCTCGCAAGGATCAAGTACAACCACAGCCCACAGCGAAGCAATCTCCCTGTTTGTTACGAAACTACCCACTTTCAAGGTTATCCTAGGCAGGCCTTGGTTAAACCAGCACGATCCTCATATCTCCTGGTCCCAGGACGCTATTACATTCTCCTCAAAGCATTGTCGCAACAATTGCTTGTGGATGAGACTCAAAGACCACAGCCACGCTTCACAGACCCATAGCTCTTCGATTCACAGTCACAGACCAACAGAGAACGAGTCTAGGAAGACCCAAGGCCCTAGCAAGCCTGACGGGGCTTACAAACCACAGGACGGCTGGCATCGATTGCCACCGCAACAGCCTTTCACAGTCCATGCCGTCAGTGCAGCCGCATTTGCTACGATTTCTAAGGACAAGAACGCACATGTATTTGCCGCTTCTATGAAGGACATTGACAAAGCCCTTGCTAAGATGGATCAAAAGCCTACGGACCCAAGAACTAAGTTACCCAGCGAGTACCATAGGCACCTAAGCGTCTTCATGAAGCAGGAGGCTGACAAACTGCCACCTCACCGATCCTACGACCACAGAATTCTCCTTACTGAAGGTGCATCACCACCATTTGGACCTCTCTATGGCATGTCAAGGGATGAATTACTGGTACTCAAGAAATACCTCGAAGATCACCTGCAGAAAGGATTCATTAGATCAAGCAGTTCACCAGCTGCTAGCCCTGTTATGTTCGTCCGCAAACCCGGTGGAGGTCTTCGTCTCTGCGTTGACTACCGGGGGCTCAATGCGCTCACAGTCAAGAATCGATACCCAATACCGCTGATCAAAGAGACCCTAGAACAACTGAGTAAAGCAAAGATCTTCACGAAACTGGACATTGTAGCTGCCTTCAACCGACTACGCATTGCCAAGGGCGATGAATGGAAGACAGCGTTCAGAACACGATATGGTTTATTTGAATACCTTGTCATGCCCTTCGGTCTTGCCAACGCACCGTCCTCGTTTCAAGAATACATCAACGATACGCTACGTCCATTCCTTGATCGATTTGCTACCGCCTATATCGACGATATCTTGATCTATAGCCGGAACCTTCAAGAGCATAAGCAGCACGTCCATCAAGTCCTTGAGAAACTCCAAGAAGCAGGCCTCCAGGTTGATGTTGACAAGTGCGAGTTCCATCAGACCAAAGTCAAGTACCTGGGTCTCATCCTCACTACGGAAGGCATACAGATGGACCCTGAGAAGGTCTCTGCTGTCCTTGAATGGCAGCGTCCAAGCAACGTGAAGGAAGTCCAAGGATTCCTAGGCTTTGCCAACTTCTATAGGAGGTTCATCAAAGGCTACAGTAACGTCGTCCGCCCGATCATCAAAGCTACGCTTAAGCATCAAGAGTTTTCATGGACCCAGGAATGCCAGTCAGCATTTGAGGAACTGAAGAGATTGTTCACATCAGCTCCTATTTTGCAGCACTTTGATTTCGACAAGGAGACTAGGATTGAGACTGACGCCTCAGATGGTGTCACCGCTGGAGTGTTGTTGCAAAGAGATGACGCTTTGAGCCCATGGAAGCCAGTTGCTTACCTGTCAAAGAAGATGCTACCGGCCGAGTGCAACTACGACATCTACGACAAGGAACTTCTCGCTATTGTTCGTGCCTTTGAGGAATGGCGCCCGGAGCTGGAAGCTTCACCAGTGCCAATTGAGGTCAGCAGTGACCATAAGAATCTGGTTTACTTCATGAAGTCCAAGGTGCTGAATCGTCGCCAAGCTCGCTGGAGTGAATTCCTTTCCAGGTTCAACTTTGTTATAGCTTACACTCCTGGTCAACTGAACAGTCGTGCGGATGCATTGACTAGGCGATCCGGAGACTCGCCTGTTGACAGGGGGGATGGTCACGAGGAACAGGTGGTACTAAAACGCCACAACCTTGCACCACAACTTGCCTACCACGCTGAGATGATCGACCAAGAACAACAGAATGCGTTGAGTATCCGTTCACTGCGTATACGGATGGCACCTGCTACAGTGCGCCGCTCAGCCCGACTTGCTACTGGAGCTGACCCAGGTGCGGAGTTGGAGGTAACTCAAGATCAAAGCGACTCTGAGTCTGAGTCTGACTCTCGATTGGAGACACATCCGTCCCAAGATGATTTACAGCCCGACCAAGAACCCGATGCTGAAGAGTTTGACGATGTTGACGCCGCTAATGATGACGACATATCTGACGACAATGTTGAGAGCCTACAAGATTCCCTCAAGGAAGCCTATGTCCACGACAACGAGACCAAGGAGATCATAGAAGCACTACGCGAGGGCCGTCACCAACTAGGCAAGTTCCCCTTGTCGGACTGCACCCTAGGCACAGATAACAGAGTGTACTACGGAGACCTTGTCTATGCACCACGCCATAGAAACCTTCGCACCAAGATCATGAACTACTGCCACGCCAACGCTGTTGCAATCCACCCAGGCCGAACAAAGATGTTGGCATTAGTCAAACGCTATTACTGGTGGCCAGACATTCTTGCCGATATCCGTCAATTCACAGACAACTGCTTCACTTGTAAGAGAGTCAAGGCCCCCAAGGACCGCAAGCCTGGCTTGCTGCGGCCATTGCCAGTGCCCCAGCAACCATGGACTTCACTGTCAATGGACTTCATCACAGACTTGCCCGCTAGCAAGTACCATGGTCAGAGGGTTAAGAACATCCTTGTTGTGGTATGCAGATTGACAAAGATGCGCCACATCATTCCCTGCAATAAGATCACAGCCCGCTCAACAGCGCAGATGTTCCTGGACCACGTCTTCAAGCTTCATGGGCTCCCCTATAACATTACCTCTGATCGAGGGTCAGCATTTGTGAGCCGCTTCTGGAGGCATCTGTGCCGACTTCTGGATATTCAAGTGCAGTTGTCAACTGCGTACCACCCTGAGACCGATGGTCAGACTGAGATAACCAATGCAACGCTTGAACAGATGCTTCGTTGCCTTTGTGACTACCAACAGTCGGACTGGGCTGAGCACTGTGCCGCTGCTGAGTTTGCTGTGAACAATTGGCACTCAGAGACTACACAGATCACTCCCTTCTATGCGAATTATGGGTCACATCCTCGAATGGGCCATGAACCAAGTGATCTCCATAACTACGACTTCACTGCCAATCAGCACACCCGCGATGCAGATGCCTTTGCCGAGCGGATGTACGAGATCCATGAGTTGGTCCGCGAAGAGATGGCTTATGGGCAAGCAGTCTATGAGCACTATGCTAATCGACGTCGCAACCCGCATCCAAACTATCAGGTTGGCGACCGTGTGTATCTGGACTCTCGCAATATCGTTACGCAACGACCAAGTAAGAAACTCGACTGGAAGATGCTAGGCCCCTTTGAGATTGTCAAGCGAGTTGGCACTCACGCATACCAACTGCGCCTGCCCAGGACTATGCGCATTCATGATGTCTTTCATGCCGTCCGCCTTCGTCAAGCTCACAACAACCCGCATGAAGGCCAAGCCCAAGGCCCTACTGAAGTAGAGGTCAATGCGTCTGAACAGCCTACGGTTGAGGAACCCGCATACAATGTCCAACAGATACTTGGTATTGTGCCAAGCACCCAGTTTGATGATAGTCAGCCTCGCTGCATTGTCTGGTGGCGGGGATATGGAAGAGACAAGCCGACCATGGATCCTCTTCACCTCGTCATCTACTGCCACGAGGCTCTCCAACACTTTGATTCACAGCTACGTCGCCAAGGAAGGAGTCTTAGTGACTTCATTAGTGCTGAAGAAATGTTGTCTGCTTACCAGCGTGCCATAAGCGAAGGATACCATCCGCCGTCAGCGTCAGAGCATCATCACCCCATCTACCAGAGACTTATGCGTGACGCTGAGCGTGGTAGCTCAGCCTAAGGGGAGGATACTGTCATGGATCTGGCTTGAGTGCAAGTCATATAGGATTAGTAAGTCAAGCAGAGACTTAGCCGAGGCAATTGGGAGTCGGCTTGGCATTTGACCACTTAGTTTTCTTGCTCTTTGGCAACTCTTAGATAGCTTGTACAACGTCCTGTATCCCGACCACGTCCACACCTTGACACTTGGTCTCTGCTTCGTCAAGTATCAGCATACCTTAGCACAAACACCAAGGGAAAGAATACGCTCGAACGCTTCAGCCATCCTCTCAGGCATTGAAAGCGGCATGAAGCACCTCCACAGCCTAGGACTCATCCATGGAGATCTCAACGAAAACAATGTAATGATGGACGGGAATACGCCTATCATAATCGACTTCGATTGCTGCACGCGAAAGGGTGAAAGATTAGGTGAAAAGTTGGGAGACTTAGGTCCAGACTTGGAGGGACTTGAGTATGCCGAACCCAAGATTGATGAACATGCTTTGGGAAGGCTCCGGACCTTCATAGAAGGATGACAACGGTACTTTGACATTCCTGTCTGCACTGTGTAGCCTCTGGGATTTATGCCTCGAAGAATCCGGCTCTCCGAAAGACCCAACTCACTTTTCCCTCCCCTCCCCTCACCAAACACCGTCCCTCTGCTTCCCTACCTCCCTCTGGGCCGCTTTTATATAGGCGCTCCCCTGCGGCGACCCATCCCTGACCTGCTGCTGTCGGGCTATTGTGTTGTCGCGTATTCTGGAGTTCTAGCGAGTTTGTCCAACAGCCCAATCTTTGGCGCACTGCTGCGCCTCGTGGCCATTCGAGGGGTGTCTCTTCTGGACTGATCATGTCCGCAGAGGAGCGGCAGCGCTTGCGAGCAAGTCGGTCGGTAGGGATGGAGACGCCCGCGCGAATGGAAACAGGCAAGCGTGAGTGTGCTACACAACCAGTCTGTAATGGCTGCCTTCCATGTCACCGATGCAATGGGCGACGAAGAACTGAGTGATATATAGCAAAAGTGAACGGCGGTGTACAGGAATAATAAGTGTGCATGTTTGGTGGTTTGGTCGCTCTGCTTATCTCAGCGCAAACTCGATTGGCCCGCAGCTTCTTCCAGCATGACTTGTCAGCGTTGCTATGGCGAATTTGCGACTCCTTGTGAGAGAGACAACCATCGCAGCTGCATGCATACATCATCAGTCACACCAGCATTAACAGTGATTTCCTTCCAATGTTCTATTCATCGAAGCCAGCGAGAGATCATACAGCCAAGATTGCAACTTGTTGTTGGATCCCGCTGAAGCCGGCTTTCACAGCCGCCAAGCTGGATACCTGAGGTGTTCATGCTAACCACACACTAGACTTATATTCCCTATGTTGTACATACTTCTACAATCTATGGGTCTTTCCAAGTCTTGTGAAACCGTATGCCTCATTAAGGCTGCTCGAAAAAAGGTCCCGCTTCCGCAATTGCGCCCGGCCACTGCCGCCTCCTCCGAACCTTGCGCTAGGCTTCTCTCATCTTGCATCTCAGACAGAGCACGCGGCAAAGGCAGCTCACCTGGACTTGTACATTTTTGGCCACTTGCAGTTGTTGAGCGCCCTCCGGCCCGGGGGAACCGCCTGCACTCTGCTCAGCTGCCCGTGCCAGAGGACTGCATTGCGAAGTTTGAAAACGCGTCTCACCCGCATCCAAGTTGCTGCCTCGGAACGCATCGCGCATCTGCATTGCAATCCTGCCCTAGGATTCACTGGATGCCATGTCGCTGCACTTCTCTACCAGCAATAGCATAGATCCGACCCAGCTCGAGGACACATTCTGAAGCCCTAGTCTCTTTCTGAAAAACACTGGAGCAACACACCACCATAACAAAGACAGTGGCTCCCAATATATCGAATAAGAAGGCTTTCTGGAGGGTTTCTTGCCCCCGCGTCCAGGTTGACGCTGCTGGCTGCTATTGGCCGACAGCCTCACCGGAAGCTCAGCCCGCCGTTGCGACATCAGTTACTGTCGCGCTTCCGCTTCTTCTTGCTTGCGGTCCACGACCCGCTTGGGAAGCTACAAGAAACTCATCAAATCTGAGCGAGCGAGTGCCTTGAGACAGGCGGAGTCTGCATGCTCGCCTAAAGCGAGTGAGTGAGCTGAGCGCGTAGCTGAACTGCATCTGCAAGCGCCCACTTTCTGGAACCGATCAGCGCACCGCCCACCAAATGGGAATGGTATATCAGAGGCTAAGTTCATAGTGAAGCCATTGCAGGAGCGTCTTCCCTCCGGCGCTTGAAAGTATTTGGTGGTATTTGTCGCTCGTAGAGCTGGAGTTTCCTCTTCTTTGAGAGAAGTGGCAGCTCGGTTCCTCCGGTCTGGCATCTAGAAGTACCACAACCTAAGGGTAGGGTCGCTCTTTATACGTTCCCATGATGAATCTAGTCTTGAATCATTAACCGAACATTCATGCTGAATTCTTAAAAAAACATCTGTCATGATAGATACCAAAGATCAATACATCTTATCGCTATCAAGACCCGACCGGACTAGATTGATTCAGAAACAAGGGGGCGGCGCAGAGTGGCGGGTTCCAATGAACACCGGACAGAATACATAATGCTACTTAAGCGATGACAGCGATTCCCCGCAGCAGATTGCCTCCATAGTTATTTTCATTTGAGGAAGAAGCGTGAACCTGGGCGAACGATTCTGCCAGGCTAAGAGATATGTCAACACTAATTTCCGAGACGAAGATTTGAGCGGCTCGATGACGGTCCGGGGCAGCTCTTATCTCCAGGCATTGTCGTTTGGCTTGAGTCTTCTTATTTCAAGGCACCAGTATACCGCATCAGCTTATTCCGGCCCAGCTTCTCCTTTGATCCTCTCCGTCCACTTTTGCGCAGCCGCCAGATCCGTGACACTATCTGGCTGGCCGTCCGGCGATCGTTATCGATCCCGTAAATGGCTTATCTCCAAAGTCATGCTAAAGTAAAGCTCCTGCAAGAGTATACCAAGCGTCGTGAAGGTTTCATCTATTGAAGAAACCTCTCCAGTCGCTGGCTTCACCGCAAACCCTGTGTGAAGATGAGGCTGGTCGAGGTTCGCAAGTCCGTTATTAATATCGATTGTGATACCTTCACCACTCTAATGGCGACCTAATCAGGAGCTCGAGTGAAGCTGGATATGTAATGATGCTATTGCCAGCGCGATAATATTTCTCTGAGTGCGGTTTGGCGTTTTAGCAGTTTTGGAGAGCAGAGTCGTCAATATGGTTGTCTCTCTTGACGGGTAGTTTGGAGTTAATAGACGGAGTTTGGAGTGAGTATTGAGTCTCGATTTCGTGGCCGATCACCAGTCCTGAGCATGGGTGGCAGTCTACATGCTTACTGATTGCCTGACAGAGATTATCGATAGTTCTCAAAGCCTACTTAGGATCTTGCACGGCTACCGGGGGCCGCGTGTTGATAGTAACAGTGGAGGTTGTCTTACTAGGAGTAGAGATGATTGCAAAGCCAGGTGCAACCGCAAAGGATAATGACGATGCAGATGCCATTACTGCTTGTAAAATGCCTGGATTTTTAGACGACCCCTTCATAGCGAACACCAAGAGCACATTCCTCTTTTACGAGGTGCGTTGGTACTCGCTACCGGGCTTTGCTGTTGTTCCTGGACGCTGGGTGCCGGACGCCGAAGGAGGCTGTCCAGACGTCTCCAATTTGGAGGTATTGACTGCCTGACCCTGCTTCGACTTTTTGATCCCGGCACCGGCCATTCTATGGCAAGCCCACTGATTCCGCAAACACTTCGTAGAGCAATGACTGGATCTGAAGCAAATGTTGAAGAGTACTACTCCTGTCTCTCGATTCATTAACCGGAGGCCAGGACAGTACTCAGCACTGTAACTACATTTCCAATATTGGAGCAACAGAGAGCATACAATTTGGGCATGTTACCAAAATTCCAATAGAGCTCGATGTACGAGAGCCGGTCGTTGGCTGCTCTGAATCATGTTGGCCAAATCCTTGTTCTTGGGAATCAGCCCGTTTAGCGATCTGATGTATGTTTCGATCTAGTCAAAAAGGTCATCGCTTCGGCTCTTCCCCTGGCTGAACTTCAGCCTATATGTTTCATACGATATTCTTTCCTGCAAGCGCCTGGCTATATCGACCACTTTTAAGGATAATCTTGACTTCAGTCCACTATTCTGCTAGGAAGGCACCGCCCTCTTCCCATCTCAGCTGTGTTGTCTTGGTCTGGCCATATTGCTTCCTTTCAGCCTTGTTCTTGTCAGACATCTTGGTTGAAGGCCTACGCTCAAGACGGATCCCTGGGGGTCCCTTCGTTCCATCCGCCTCCGGAAGGTTGATTGAGATCAGCCAGCTTGTTGTTGGTGATATAATCAGTCACTTTTGCGTAGTAATTCAGGCCCAGTAGCCATGAATTCGATATGTGAAAGAACATTTGGATCTGCTTTAATTCCAGCGGGATGCTGGGTCTATAACTTCTGTGTTGGTGTCTCAAATCCACTCTGAATAGCTTCTCCAGTCTGCTTGATCCATTTCAGAGTTGTTGTGTAGCCTGGTACGTCGTTGTCGTGTTTCCATCAGACATATGTAGGCTGTGACTTAGGTTTCAGCTTCCAGCTTGAAAAAGCCAGATCTGCTTGATATTTGCTATGGCTTATGATAGCACTCAGCTATAGAGTGCTTACGGAGTGTGACAAGCATGGTCTCGGCTGTATAAAAGGATGAATAGCACTGCAGAGGATGTTGTTGTGATTTCAGTGGAATCAGCTGCCCAACCAAGACTAGCGTCATTTCTCCCTAATCTGCAACACCCTGTGGAGCACAATATGCGTGTTATAGATAAGATACTAGACGTAAATTCGAATTTGTAGCATGTCTAGCCTATCTCTGATTTCCCTGAGGCAAAAGAATGTGTAACCAATCGAATAACCAGGACTAAAATCATAAACAAACAAAACAACCAGGTTCAGCCCGATTCACAGCTTCTCGTTTTGCGTAAAGGTTGAGATGTTGACTTGTCAGTAACCTAGAGGACTCAGTACAGATATGCGAGTAGGGTATGTGATATTGCTCTTACTCAACGACCCAGAGTTTGAAGTACGAGGGGCTGGTGGCTGCACATAGTTCGTAGAATATTTGCACGTGGTCGAGTGGCAGTCCGCAGTGAGCTTGTTGGTTCGGTTTGGTTTGGAATAGGGTGTCATTCCAATCCAAACCAAACTGCAGAGGGTGGGATTCCAGTGGTATTCCAATCCTAATGAGGCAATCCAAAACCAAACCAAAGTGAATGCTTCTGATTACTTGTACAGATTGTCTTACACAGTTGCCTGTGAGTCTGCAGGCTCCTTGTCTGTCACAGAGGTGTCAAAGGACACAGTAGGAGGTGTTGGTGCCTTGTAATCTGCCTCAAGTGCTTCCTCATCATCGAATGCATTCACCTGTCTGCCTGCCCTTGTTTTGACTGGTGGACCGTAGGCATTGCGAAGGAAAGCACATGCTTTAATGATGTCCCCTGCCAACTGTGAACGACGGTAGGTGATCATGTCTCTGCCTCTACTAAATGAACGCTCAGGGTTGTCACTCATAATTGGAATTGCTAGGCAGTCAAAGGCCATTCTTGAGAGGTTTGGCCATTGTTGTCGTCGTTGATACCACTAAAGAACAACGTCAAGGGGTGGAGTATTTGTGTTGAATGAGCCAGTAGAATACTGAGGGTCAGGCACTAGGTCACTGCTCAAGTATTCTTCCAGTTCATCAAGAATAACTGGTGCATTGCCTGGGGTGGTTTTTAAGCGCTTGTATTCACGTAGCCTGTCTTGCACGCTGTCCTCAGTAGGTGGAGCTTGTGATAGCGGTGTTGGTGGAGCAGTAGCCTTATATTGCAGCCAAATATCGTTAACCAAAGCTCGAACATCTGAGGCCCAGGAAGATTGTGAGTTTTGTGTCCATTGTCTATCAAACCAGTGGCTTTTGAGGCATGGATGAAGGTAGATGGCAGCATAGACCATTGGCATGCTATCACAGAGAGTGTAGTACTTTTCAATCTTCTTCCAGGCATGACTGCAACACTCAGAGATGTATGTAAACAAAGGATCCTGCACTGCCTCTGCCTGGAACTCGGTTTGGAAGTCATTGATAGTGTCCAACATGAAACTAAGGGTAGGATACCAGTCATACAAGAAGGTCTTCTGGTTGCCTTGAGAGTCAATTGTGGCCACCTCAAATGTAGCCAAAGCATCGTGTATTCGGTTTAATTGAGCCCAATGTTGAGGCTTCAGTTTGTTCATTTTGAGGACCTTTTCCTGGGGTGTTTCCTTAAGCCAGCGGGTGATGAACAGGTTGATACGCTCCTTAACATCAAGCGCACGTGTGATCATGTAATATGTCGAGTTCCAGCGGGTGTCGTTGTCTTGAATAAGCTGTAAGAAGAATGTTAGTTATTAAAGAAGATAGAAGCGGAGAAGCGGAGGTGCCAGAAGCGGAGGTGTCGCCTAAGGCAGCAAGCCGGGCTGCACTCCGCACCAATTGGAGAAGCTCCAGTCCCATGAGTAATGGTATAGACCCACACTGCAGCACTCACCTTCAGATGATCAAACTTTGCTAAATCACCCCCCTTTGTTGTTGCTGCAAAGCGCTCCGATCGCTGCGCTGATCCACGAATGAACCTAACGATATTATGCAACATGCCAACTGGCCCACGCTTTGCCCAGAATGCTGCCTCAGCCTCAAGAGCGCCCTTTTCAATTTTAGCCTGCAATGCAGCTAGTGCCTTGCCAGCCCCAGCGCCAAGCAACAACGCCCTTGCACAAAGATTGGCAATGTGGCCAAGGCAGCGCAGGCGACGAGCTGATCGCTGAGCTTCAGTCATGAATGGAAAGAGTTGCCTCATTAAGATATCCACCACCAAGTTGTTCGTATTGAGATTGTCAGAAACCAGGTATCCAAGCCGCTTTTCAAGCCCATACTCTTTAATAACTTCCATCAAGGCCTCGGCCTCATTCTCGGCTGATTTTGCACCATAGGTTCGTCTGAATGCGAGTAGGCGAATGCGCCGCTGGCCAGAGGCATTAATGAAGTGAGCAAACGCGCTCATAATCGAGTAGTTATTTGGGCTTGTCCAACCGTCAAAACTGAGATGAATGTTACTGATTGCTGTGTCCAGTTCCTTCCTCACTGCCTCCTTTTCCTTTGCATACGCTTCCATTATCCAGCGCCGAATTGTTGATGCTGCATACGGAAGNCAGTGAGCTTGTTGGTTCGGTTTGGTTTGGAATAGGGTGTCATTCCAATCCAAACCAAACTGCAGAGGGTGGGATTCCAGTGGTATTCCAATCCTAATGAGGCAATCCAAAACCAAACCAAAGTGAATGCTTCTGATTACTTGTACAGATTGTCTTACACAGTTGCCTGTGAGTCTGCAGGCTCCTTGTCTGTCACAGAGGTGTCAAAGGACACAGTAGGAGGTGTTGGTGCCTTGTAATCTGCCTCAAGTGCTTCCTCATCATCGAATGCATTCACCTGTCTGCCTGCCCTTGTTTTGACTGGTGGACCGTAGGCATTGCGAAGGAAAGCACATGCTTCAATGATGTCCCCTGCCAACTGTGAACGACGGTAGGTGATCATGTCTCTGCCTCCACTAAATGAACGCTCAGGGTTGTCACTCATAATTGGAATTGCTAGGCAGTCAAAGGCCATTCTTGAGAGGTTTGGCCATTGTTGTCGTCGTTGATACCACCAAAGAACAACGTCAAGGGGTGGAGTATTTGTGTTGAATGAGCCAGTAGAATACTGAGGGTCAGGCACTGGGTCACTGCTCAAGTATTCTTCCAGTTCATCAAGAATAACTGGTGCATTGCCTGGGGTGGTTTTTAAGCGCTTGTATTCACGTAGCCTGTCTTGCACGCTGTCCTCAGTAGGTGGAGCTTGTGATAGCGGTGTTGGTGGAGCAGTAGCCTTATATTGCAGCCAAATATCGTTAACCAAAGCTCGAACATCTGAGGCCCAGGAAGATTGTGAGTTTTGTGTCCATTGTCTATCACACCAGTGGCTTTTGAGGCATGGATGAAGGTAGATGGCAGCATAGACCATTGGCATGCTATCACAGAGAGTGTAGTACTTTTCAATCTTCTTCCAGGCATGACTGCAACACTCAGAGATGTATGTAAACAAAGGATCCTGCACTGCCTCTGCCTGGAACTCGGTTTGGAAGTCATTGATAGTGTCCAACATGAAACTAAGGGTAGGATACCAGTCATACAAGAAGGTCTTCTGGTTGCCTTGAGAGTCAATTGTGGCCACCTCAAATGTAGCCAAAGCATCGTGTATTCGGTTTAATTGAGCCCAATGTTGAGGCTTCAGTTTGTTCATTTTGAGGACCTTTTCCTGGGGTGTTTCCTTAAGCCAGCGGGTGATGAACAGGTTGATACGCTCCTTAACATCAAGCGCACGTGTGATCATGTAATATGTCGAGTTCCAGCGGGTGTCGTTGTCTTGAATAAGCTGTAAGAAGAATGTTAGTTATTAAAGAAGATAGAAGCGGAGAAGCGGAGGTGCCAGAAGCGGAGGTGTCGCCTAAGGCAGCAAGCCGGGCTGCACTCCGCACCAATTGGAGAAGCTCCAGTCCCATGAGTAATGGTATAGACCCACACTGCAGCACTCACCTTCAGATGATCAAACTTTGCTAAATCACCCCCCTTTGTTGTTGCTGCAAAGCGCTCCGATCGCTGCGCTGATCCACGAATGAACCTAACGATATTATGCAACATGCCAACTGGCCCACGCTTTGCCCAGAATGCTGCCTCAGCCTCAAGAGCGCCCTTTTCAATTTTAGCCTGCAATGCAGCTAGTGCCTTGCCAGCCCCAGCGCCAAGCAACAACGCCCTTGCACAAAGATTGGCAATGTGGCCAAGGCAGCGCAGGCGACGAGCTGATCGCTGAGCTTCAGTCATGAATGGAAAGAGTTGCCTCATTAAGATATCCACCACCAAGTTGTTCGTATTGAGATTGTCAGAAACCAGGTATCCAAGCCGCTTTTCAAGCCCATACTCTTTAATAACTTCCATCAAGGCCTCGGCCTCATTCTCGGCTGATTTTGCACCATAGGTTCGTCTGAATGCGAGTAGGCGAATGCGCCGCTGGCCAGAGGCATTAATGAAGTGAGCAAACGCGCTCATAATCGAGTAGTTATTTGGGCTTGTCCAACCGTCAAAACTGAGATGAATGTTACTGATTGCTGTGTCCAGTTCCTTCCTCACTGCCTCCTTTTCCTTTGCATACGCTTCCATTATCCAGCGCCGAATTGTTGATGCTGCATACGGAAGAAAACCACCCATTTGAAGGTTTAGAAAAATGAGCAGTTCACGGAAGTATTCGTTCTCAACCATACGGAAGGCGACATGGCAATAGACAAACNCAGTGAGCTTGTTGGTTCGGTTTGGTTTGGAATAGGGTGTCATTCCAATCCAAACCAAACTGCAGAGGGTGGGATTCCAGTGGTATTCCAATCCTAATGAGGCAATCCAAAACCAAACCAAAGTGAATGCTTCTGATTACTTGTACAGATTGTCTTACACAGTTGCCTGTGAGTCTGCAGGCTCCTTGTCTGTCACAGAGGTGTCAAAGGACACAGTAGGAGGTGTTGGTGCCTTGTAATCTGCCTCAAGTGCTTCCTCATCATCGAATGCATTCACCTGTCTGCCTGCCCTTGTTTTGACTGGTGGACCGTAGGCATTGCGAAGGAAAGCACATGCTTCAATGATGTCCCCTGCCAACTGTGAACGACGGTAGGTGATCATGTCTCTGCCTCCACTAAATGAACGCTCAGGGTTGTCACTCATAATTGGAATTGCTAGGCAGTCAAAGGCCATTCTTGAGAGGTTTGGCCATTGTTGTCGTCGTTGATACCACCAAAGAACAACGTCAAGGGGTGGAGTATTTGTGTTGAATGAGCCAGTAGAATACTGAGGGTCAGGCACTGGGTCACTGCTCAAGTATTCTTCCAGTTCATCAAGAATAACTGGTGCATTGCCTGGGGTGGTTTTTAAGCGCTTGTATTCACGTAGCCTGTCTTGCACGCTGTCCTCAGTAGGTGGAGCTTGTGATAGCGGTGTTGGTGGAGCAGTAGCCTTATATTGCAGCCAAATATCGTTAACCAAAGCTCGAACATCTGAGGCCCAGGAAGATTGTGAGTTTTGTGTCCATTGTCTATCAAACCAGTGGCTTTTGAGGCATGGATGAAGGTAGATGGCAGCATAGACCATTGGCATGCTATCACAGAGAGTGTAGTACTTTTCAATCTTCTTCCAGGCATGACTGCAACACTCAGAGATGTATGTAAACAAAGGATCCTGCACTGCCTCTGCCTGGAACTCGGTTTGGAAGTCATTGATAGTGTCCAACATGAAACTAAGGGTAGGATACCAGTCATACAAGAAGGTCTTCTGGTTGCCTTGAGAGTCAATTGTGGCCACCTCAAATGTAGCCAAAGCATCGTGTATTCGGTTTAATTGAGCCCAATGTTGAGGCTTCAGTTTGTCCATTTTGAGGACCTTTTCCTGGGGTGTTTCCTTAAGCCAGCGGGTGATGAACAGGTTGATACGCTCCTTAACATCAAGCGCACGTGTGATCATGTAATATGTCGAGTTCCAGCGGGTGTCGTTGTCTTGAATAAGCTGTAAGAAGAATGTTAGTTATTAAAGAAGATAGAAGCGGAGAAGCGGAGGTGCCAGAAGCGGAGGTGTCGCCTAAGGCAGCAAGCCGGGCTGCACTCCGCACCAATTGGAGAAGCTCCAGTCCCATGAGTAATGGTATAGACCCACACTGCAGCACTCACCTTCAGATGATCAAACTTTGCTAAATCACCCCCCTTTGTTGTTGCTGCAAAGCGCTCCGATCGCTGCGCTGATCCACGAATGAACCTAACGATATTATGCAACATGCCAACTGGCCCACGCTTTGCCCAGAATGCTGCCTCAGCCTCAAGAGCGCCCTTTTCAATTTTAGCCTGCAATGCAGCTAGTGCCTTGCCGGCCCCAGCGCCAAGCAACAACGCCCTTGCACAAAGATTGGCAATGTGGCCAAGGCAGCGCAGGCGACGAGCTGATCGCTGAGCTTCAGTCATGAATGGAAAGAGTTGCCTCATTAAGATATCCACCACCAAGTTGTTCGTATTGAGATTGTCAGAAACCAGGTATCCAAGCCGCTTTTCAAGCCCATACTCTTTAATAACTTCCATCAAGGCCTCGGCCTCATTCTCGGCTGATTTTGCACCATAGGTTCGTCTGAATGCGAGTAGGCGAATGCGCCGCTGGCCAGAGGCATTAATGAAGTGAGCAAACGCGCTCATAATCGAGTAGTTATTTGGGCTTGTCCAACCGTCAAAACTGAGATGAATGTTACTGATTGCTGTGTCCAGTTCCTTCCTCACTGCCTCCTTTTCCTTTGCATACGCTTCCATTATCCAGCGCCGAATTGTTGATGCTGCATACGGAAGAAAACCACCCATTTGAAGGTTTAGAAAAATGAGCAGTTCACGGAAGTATTCGTTCTCAACCATACGGAAGGCGACATGGCAATAGACAAACCACCGGATGAGGAGGCTCTTAAAGGTGTCCAGGGCATAGGTTGTTGTCAGTTGATGATACTTCTTGTGGCCAGTCTCAAACACCTCTGCAATGCTGGTTGTTCCAACAATTGGCTCGCCAGTCACCTTGTCCAGGTTATGAGTTGTCATATGCTGTAGTGCACCAGTGTTACCGCTCTCAATGCAAGGAAGAGCCTGCTCTCTGTCAGCCTTCTCACAGTTGTAGCAGTAGTAGTACTTCTTGCCATCTGCAGCACTTAAAACTGCCTCTCCATGGGCCCATATAGGAGAAACACCCTTCCTACGCTTCTGGTTGACCTTCTTAGCAATGGACTCACACCTCTGGTACTCAATACCATTGACTTGGAAAACATCCTTCTTCAGTTGCTCTTGAAAGCGAGGGTTGGACCGGCAGAGGGTGACTTTGTCGCTGTTGGCAGCCTTAGTTGGCCACTTGAAGGGGGCCATAGGCAGGAACTAATGAATAACTGATGAATTGGAGTTGAATGATAGAGCACGTAGCTTTCTGGAGGGAAATGACTGCATTGCTCTCTTTAACAACTGTTAGAGAGAGCTGTCTATATACCTTAATGTTGGGCATCATTGGGCATCATTGGGCCTCCATTTGGGCATCCTTTTAGGCCTCTATGCATCCGTGCAGTGATCACTTATTAAGTGAATTCCAACTAATGGTGTAGGAACAATAACACCTAAGCCTACAACATGCTATTGAAGATGCAAAAACTCTGTAGCCGCCTATGCAACAGCCACCCCTACAACCACCCCTGTTTGGTTTGGTTTGGTATCCACCCTCTATTCCAAACCAGACCAACCCGCAGGCATCATGAAACCAAACCAAACCGAACCTATCCAAACCGAACCAGACCAAAACTATTCCATACCAACAAGCTCACTGNGCTAGGCAGTCAAAGGCCATTCTTGAGAGGTTTGGCCATTGTTGTCGTCGTTGATACCACCAAAGAACAACGTCAAGGGGTGGAGTATTTGTGTTGAATGAGCCAGTAGAATACTGAGGGTCAGGCACTGGGTCACTGCTCAAGTATTCTTCCAGTTCATCAAGAATAACTGGTGCATTGCCTGGGGTGGTTTTTAAGCGCTTGTATTCACGTAGCCTGTCTTGCACGCTGTCCTCAGTAGGTGGAGCTTGTGATAGCGGTGTTGGTGGAGCAGTAGCCTTATATTGCAGCCAAATATCGTTAACCAAAGCTCGAACATCTGAGGCCCAGGAAGATTGTGAGTTTTGTGTCCATTGTCTATCAAACCAGTGGCTTTTGAGGCATGGATGAAGGTAGATGGCAGCATAGACCATTGGCATGCTATCACAGAGAGTGTAGTACTTTTCAATCTTCTTCCAGGCATGACTGCAACACTCAGAGATGTATGTAAACAAAGGATCCTGCACTGCCTCTGCCTGGAACTCGGTTTGGAAGTCATTGATAGTGTCCAACATGAAACTAAGGGTAGGATACCAGTCATACAAGAAGGTCTTCTGGTTGCCTTGAGAGTCAATTGTGGCCACCTCAAATGTAGCCAAAGCATCGTGTATTCGGTTTAATTGAGCCCAATGTTGAGGCTTCAGTTTGTTCATTTTGAGGACCTTTTCCTGGGGTGTTTCCTTAAGCCAGCGGGTGATGAACAGGTTGATACGCTCCTTAACATCAAGCGCACGTGTGATCATGTAATATGTCGAGTTCCAGCGGGTGTCGTTGTCTTGAATAAGCTGTAAGAAGAATGTTAGTTATTAAAGAAGATAGAAGCGGAGAAGCGGAGGTGCCAGAAGCGGAGGTGTCGCCTAAGGCAGCAAGCCGGGCTGCACTCCGCACCAATTGGAGAAGCTCCAGTCCCATGAGTAATGGTATAGACCCACACTGCAGCACTCACCTTCAGATGATCAAACTTTGCTAAATCACCCCCCTTTGTTGTTGCTGCAAAGCGCTCCGATCGCTGCGCTGATCCACGAATGAACCTAACGATATTATGCAACATGCCAACTGGCCCACGCTTTGCCCAGAATGCTGCCTCAGCCTCAAGAGCGCCCTTTTCAATTTTAGCCTGCAATGCAGCTAGTGCCTTGCCAGCCCCAGCGCCAAGCAACAACGCCCTTGCACAAAGATTGGCAATGTGGCCAAGGCAGCGCAGGCGACGAGCTGATCGCTGAGCTTCAGTCATGAATGGAAAGAGTTGCCTCATTAAGATATCCACCACCAAGTTGTTCGTATTGAGATTGTCAGAAACCAGGTATCCAAGCCGCTTTTCAAGCCCATACTCTTTAATAACTTCCATCAAGGCCTCGGCCTCATTCTCGGCTGATTTTGCACCATAGGTTCGTCTGAATGCGAGTAGGCGAATGCGCCGCTGGCCAGAGGCATTAATGAAGTGAGCAAACGCGCTCATAATCGAGTAGTTATTTGGGCTTGTCCAACCGTCAAAACTGAGATGAATGTTACTGATTGCTGTGTCCAGTTCCTTCCTCACTGCCTCCTTTTCCTTTGCATACGCTTCCATTATCCAGCGCCGAATTGTTGATGCTGCATACGGAAGAAAACCACCCATTTGAAGGTTTAGAAAAATGAGCAGTTCACGGAAGTATTCGTTCTCAACCATACGGAAGGCGACATGGCAATAGACAAACCACCGGATGAGGAGGCTCTTAAAGGTGTCCAGGGCATAGGTTGTTGTCAGTTGATGATACTTCTTGTGGCCAGTCTCAAACACCTCTACAATGCTGGTTGTTCCAACAATTGGCTCGCCAGTCACCTTGTCCAGGTTATGAGTTGTCATATGCTGTAGTGCACCAGTGTTACCGCTCTCAATGCAAGGAAGAGCCTGCTCTCTGCCAGCCTTCTCACAGTTGTAGCAGTAGTAGTACTTCTTGCCATCTGCAGCACTTAAAACTGCCTCTCCATGGGCCCATATAGGAGAAACACCCTTCCTACGCTTCTGGTTGACCTTCTTAGCAATGGACTCACACCTCTGGTACTCAATACCATTGACTTGGAAAACATCCTTCTTCAGTTGCTCTTGAAAGCGAGGGTTGGACCGGCAGAGGGTGACTTTGTCGCTGTTGGCAGCCTTAGTTGGCCACTTGAAGGGGGCCATAGGCAGGAACTAATGAATAACTGATGAATTGGAGTTGAATGATAGAGCACGTAGCTTTCTGGAGGGAAATGACTGCATTGCTCTCTTTAACAACTGTTAGAGAGAGCTGTCTATATACCTTAATGTTGGGCATCATTGGGCATCATTGGGCCTCCATTTGGGCATCCTTTTAGGCCTCTATGCATCCGTGCAGTGATCACTTATTAAGTGAATTC
>NHNV01000185.1:0-15803 GCA_002785995.1 Mycosphaerelloides madeirae | reverse complement strand
TAAACTGCACCTACACTGCGCCTTATATATCTCTTGCACTGCATTCTGGAAGGTTCGAGCTATCAGCAATTTGTAATCAGAAGTGAATGTTCCCGAATCTTCGCATTTTTGCAACAGTCCGGCCGCCTTTTGAAAAGCTCCAAACACGGGTCATCTGATTCAAAAATGCCTCCTTTGATGGCTGGAATGAATACCATTTGGCTCCAGTATTGAGGACCATGTGCGAAGGGGTGAGAAAGTTGTCGAACGCGCGCACGGTCTTGGACAGCGAACAAGAGTCCGAGGCCCCAGTAATCAACGCCATAGACATGTTTCATAGCTTGCGATACCATGTACCCTGGCGGACGAGGGTTGATTTCTAACAACCAATTCGCAGGTCGAGCACTTCTCTTCCTTGGGCTGGACACAAGATCCACGACGCCATTTCGAACACTATACTCCACGCTTGAGTTTTGCACTCGCGCCTCAGCGTGATATACACCATCTGGTAGACCGATTCGCAATAGTGTTTGGTGTATGGAATCTCGAATTTCTGCGACCTCATCTATGGGTAAGGTTGATGGAATAATATTGCCCAGTTCGAGGAAAGAGTCCACGCCTCCAGTCGGTCCATTGGAGTCTGCGCCCTTGGGGAACTCATCCGATGCTTCGAAGAACAGAACCTCGCCATCGCATAGCACAAATTGAGCATCGACTTCGGGCCCATCACAGTAATGTTCAATCACAAACTCGGTTCCATGACGGTTTGTATCCGTAGCTTGCATTCCGGCTGCCAGCTGATGGGGTCCGTCCACTTTATACACGCCTTCAGACTGGAAGCCCATCAGAGACGGCTTGATGATCAAGGGAAAAGATAGCCCATGCTGCTCGACTACCGCGGCAGCTTCTTCGTACGTCGAAGCTCTATAGGTCTGTCTTCCTTCCGAAACGCCTAGTCGATACTTATTCGTTACATGATCCATAGTATCCGGGGAGAATGTCGGCAGACCCAGTTGCTGCGCAGCCGCTGCGATGGGAACTTGGTAGTGGTCGCAGAAAGTCACGAGACCATCCAATTCAAGACCCCGATCGCGGATGGTCTGAACAATGCGGGCAGTGAAGATGTGATCGCTTTGCTCGGTACACTCCACTGGGATGAACTCTTTGCACCAGCCTCGCCAGCGCGGCTGATTGACCCAATGATCTGGATTGTCAAGCACTATCATGTCGATTCCCAATGCTTTAGCCGCCATGTACACAGTTTCCCCGTTCCCCCCACAGTCTGGCGCACGACGCCCGCCTTCAACAAGCGCCAGGGTCTTGCGTTTTGGCTTTTGCATGGAGAGCCAAGGAAATGACAGGCGATTTCGCAGTTCCACGTCCAGTGCGGTTCGTAGTGGCTGCAGTACTCCATTGCCCAACTTTTCCGGCATCTGCAGGAGCATGCTGCCGGCGGCGGCATGGAATGCTTTCGGAAGATCCTGTATTGCCTCAAGATAAGGAACCTTCCCCGTAAAGAATTGCAAAGGGTCTGCAAGAGCAACCACGTTCGTAACCCCCGGGCATTCAAGAAGACGCAACGGTACAATCTCCGACCGAACGATATATCCTCGCGTCAGAGGGATGATCAGACGAATGGCAGCTTCAGCTTTTGCTTTTTGAGCACGATTCAGGCATGCAAGGAGAAGCTCGAAACCGTCTTCTGATTCAAAAGTCTTGCTACTAATCGGCACAAGGGAGTGCCCATGATCCTGGAAGTATGACTGAATCGTAGACTTGTGGGTCCATTCGAAGGACTCGAGCTCGCCGACTTGCTTAAAAAAGATATCAATCGATTGCCAGGTGATAGTGTTCGAAGGCACATTGGCGGCTTCGTTGGTCTCATGCCGGCACTGGAACAGTACTGCAAATGAAAATTGGTCCACTCATTCAAGAACTCTGGTGGTGAAGAGAAGACACGTACCTTCGGCGTCAGTATTGTCTTTGAGCTTCAGGACGATGTTGCCTAACATCTTGACAAGGAAAGCTCAAGGTTTGGGTGGTAGTATCACCAGGACCTGGACAAAAGAATTTGAGCCTCTTAGGATGGAGCATATCTCAAGAGGAGCGCGTGGAGTAGCTTATGCAGGGAGATAATGTTAATTTCGGAAACTCCGAGGTAATCCTGTGCAGCGGCTACAAATCGGACACTCCGATGGATCTCGGAGACGGAAGAGCTTCGACACACCCAGGTCGGGAACAATGGAGCATATCCGGTCGTTGAAACAGCATAGGAACGGAGGATATTGGCGGCAATGTCAATAAGGGCCGCCGTCACCAGCTTCATACCACCATTTGGCTGCAAAATATCCAACATCCCAACCTCACCGAAACAATGACTTACTCTCTGAAGCACGCAGAACCCTGCCACTTTCCTAGCATGCTTGAGCATGGGCCAGTGGCTGATCCAACGTTCGAGAGGGTCTCGATCACTTCGGGTCCGCCGTCATGTCACTCAAAGCTGACCAGTAATGAAGTGTACAAGTTGGCTTTCGCTTTGCTTCTCAAGGCATACATTGGGACTGAGAAGGTGTCATATGGTCTAATTCAAACTCGACAAGAGAATCAGTCCGAGCCGGCAGCTACGAGAAACTCCCTTGGGGCATACTTTGCCACATTTGTCTTGAGAAACGACGCTACATTCATCGAAAATGGTCAGAATTCCGTTGAAATCTCGATAGCGGCAGATGACGTCAGTTCGTTAGAGGTAGCTGGCCAATCCATGCCCTTCAATACCTTTCTTCGTCTCGGGGAGCCACACGTCAAGCAGGACGAAGCATACTCACTGGAAAATGCGTTCAAGATTTCAGACCTTGTTCTTCAGGTTAACGACATGCATGCGATCATTCCAGGTCAGGAGTCCACAGGCAGGATCGATCTTTATTACAACACCCAGTTTTTGAGCTCCTGGTTCGCAGCACGTGTGCTCGAGACTTTTGGGGCAATCGCAAAAAAAATCACAATCGATGTCGATGCTGCCCTGACCACTATCGACCTCATTAGCCCGGGCGATGTCAAAACTATCCAATCCTGGAACGATAAAGTACCTACGCCAGTCCATCAAACACTGAACGACCAATTCGCGGAGACATTTACGCAGGATCCGGCCAAAGAAGCAGTATTCACAACGACCGGGTCGTTAAGCTACCGCGAGTTAGACGACCTTAGTACCCTTCTCGCTGTTCGGCTCATGAAGATGGGAGTCAGACCGAACCAGGTCGTGCCCATCTTCATGAACAAGAGCAGGTGGTCCGTCTGTGCCATCGCTGCTGTGTGGAAAGCAGGCGGTGCCATTGCTACCATGGATCCGTCATATCCGAGTGAACGCCTCGTTGCAATTGTGGACGAGGTCCAAGCTAGTGTGATCATCTGTGATCTGCTTCAACGCCCGCGATTTGAAAGTGGCCTGTTCCAGATCGTCTCGGACCTGCACGAGCTTCCGGAGCTTCTCAAGGTTCAAGGTCTCCTTGTGCCCTCTGAGACTGCATGGAAGATGAGTGGCGTCCAGCCAAAAGACCTAGCTCTCGTTGCGTTCACAAGTGGCAGCAGCGGAAAGCCTAAAGGGGTGATGCACACGCACGAGCGACTGACGTCGGAACATCAATCCTATATCTGGAATGTTGAGTATCATGGAGCTGCAAGGATTCTACAATTTGCATCATACGCCTATATTGCTTCAGTTGGGTAAGAAACCCCGCTAGATGACGCCGGGCAAGTCTGGAACTCTGATACTGACGGTATGCACAGTGAAACACAGCGTGTATTCTCACACGGTGCAACCCTCTGCGTGCCAAGTGAAGAGGAGAGGACATCCAACCTGGCCGAATTTGCCAATCGTTCACGAGCTACTCGAACATACTTGACGCCGTCGATGGCAACGACGTTGAAGCCCGAGGAGGTGCCGAGTCTCCGAATTCTATGTGTAGGTGGCGAGACTATCCCCAAAGATCTTGAAGAAATTTGGGGACAGCATGTCCACTTCATACAGGTTTACGGCTGTATGTATGTATCCCGTCATAGAGCAACAAAGCGCTGACTCGTTTGGCTTCAGCGTCGGAAGGAGCGTTTCTGGCCAAAGACCGCACGAGCAAGACGCACAACAAGAAGGGACTCTGCCCTGTTGGTGGTGTGACCTGGATTGTTGATCCTGAAGAACCAGACAAGCTCTTGCCTATTGGCGCTGTGGGTGAAATGGTCTTCGAAGGGCACGAGTTTGCTCTTGGATACTTGAATGATCCACAAAAGACTGCAAGTGTCTTTATCGATCGCCCGAAGTGGGCTCAGAACCGCCCACAAGCCGCAGGATGCAGATATCTGCGTAATGGAGATATGGGTCGTTACGAGGCTGACGGCAGTGTGACGGTTTGTGGTCGTGCGGATACCCAGATCAAGGCAAGTTATGTCGTGAGATCGACTATCTCTTTCCCATATCACTGACCAATGTCTCCTACTTTCTAGATCAATGGCCAGCGTGTCGAGCTGGGCGATGTTGAATCTAATTTGCGACGGCTCCTGCCAGAGAATTGGGGCGTCGTGGTTGACCTGGTCAGGCCGTCCGACTCTAAAGATCGACCAGTATTGACTGCGTTTGTTCGTCCTCCTAGCCCGAGTTCTACCGAAAACGCTGGCAAGGAGTTCTTGAAGGCACGCAAACAATTGCAGCATGTACTGCCAAGACATATGATCCCGCGAGCCTGTGTTTTCGTCGACCAGATACCTGGCAACTACAAAACCGACCGGAGAAAGCTGAGACAGGACGTCAGTGCCATGTCTCACAATGAACTTGTCGCTACGTTGGTCGACGATACAACCGAAGATATTGAAAGGACGGCTCCTATCACAAACGACAAGGAAACTATACTAGTCAAGCTCTGGGCAATGATTCTCCGACAAGATATTGACTTCGTTGCAAGACAGCAGGACTTTATATCGCTTGGAGGTGACTCGCTAGCCGCGATCAGACTGGTTAGCGCAGCCCGCGGCGAAGGGTTGAGCCTCACCACACAGCAGATTCTTGGCCACCCAAAGCTGGTAGAGATGGCTGCACTGGCCACGGGTCATGCGGATGGCGAACTTGACTCTGATCGACAACGCGATGCAGTTCCTTCTATGTACACTGAGAACGGAACCATCTCAGTTCGAGCTTCCGACTTCCAAGCCTGGACCGTCCTCGTCGGATCGTCAAGCGGCGGCTGGGTCGATCATCTGACATACGATTTCAAGGGTAAGCTTGACCCTGCCAAACTGAACAGGAGCTGCATGGAACTTGTAAGGAGACACGATATACTCCAATGCGCATTTCGGCTGTCCGACAGCGGCGTGATTATGGAAATCGTGCCGGATACCACCGTGCCATTCCAGACACATTACTCCGACCAAGACGATCTGGAGAGAACCACCAAGACTATATACGAAGATTGCAGGATCTTGATATCTGGCAAGCCTGTCGTCCGTTTCGATCTGGTCATTATATCCCCAGCAAGGTACCGCCTTATCATGCGTCTTTCACACGCGCAGTATGACGGATTCTGCTCCGACATTTTCGGAACCCAGCTCAAGCTATTGTACTGCTCGAGTCCGCTGCCCGCGGTCAGTCTACCATTTTACAGATACCTGAGTCAAATACGAGATCCCACCATGGTTCGTGAAGCGGAGGTATACTGGCGGACAGTCCTTCAAGACAGCCATATGTCGAGGCTGGTACAACGGACACAAGACAGGATACCCACTTACAATAACATATTGGACAGCGAACTGAAGCTACGTGTGGCGATTCTTGATCTAGGCTCGCGAGGGATTACATCAGCCACTGTATTCAAAGCTGCGTGGGCTTTAACCATCTCTGCACTCTCGCAGTCGACCGACGTTGTCTTCGGGGACTTCATCTCCGGCCGCCAAGCTCCGATCCAAGACGTCGAAACCGTAGTCGGACCATGTGTGAACTTCATTCCTGTGCGCGTCCGAGATTTCCTTGGTGTTCCCAACGCTCAGTTACTGGAGAAGATGCAGCAGGAAGCTATTGCGTCTATCCCCCACGAATCACTCGGATTCCGGCATATCATCGAGCACTGCACGAATTGGGGCCGCGGAGCTCGATATTCGAGTATTGTCAACTTCATCAACTACGTGGGTGACGTGAACCCGAGTATCTGGACCACTGAGACCCCAGAGGGTAGCGAGGAGAGGCAAGTGCAGGTCTCGGAACTGTATGAGGAGAAGCAAGCGGACAAAACGGACCTCTGGCTACTCTGTCGGCGTGCTACGTCTATGAAGGGGGATGAGGAGGGGACTTTTGATCTGCATTTCAGATACAGCAGCTCGCTGTACTCGAAAATTGCTATCGAACACATCGCACAGTTGTACACAGGTGTGCTTGACACTTTGGTCAAATCTCCCGATGAGCAGACCAGGCCGCCTGTGCTGTCGGAGGAGGAGCAAGAGTATCTGCTGCCTTCCGCCTAGTGCTGGGGCGTACGTACTGATACCTGGTTTCATCAGTTTCTGTGGGCTACCAAATCAAGAACTACTTTTCTCGCATTTGAAACTCTAGTGACCGTCTAGTCATTTTGAAATTGAAGAAAGTCGTCTTCACGGCGATGAACAATCACAGGATTCTATGCGAGACAGGCTTCAACAAGGCAAATCATCTGTCATCTTTCAATACCTATGACTACTCTTGACCTTGACCTGCAAACCCAGATCAAACCTTGGGCGCTCTCTCCCTCCCTGAGTCTCCGGGCAACCCTCCAAACCACTTGGGCAGAATATAGACCTCATCGTCATCATCTTCGTCTCTTCTATTGACAACACCATGTTTGCCTGCAATGATATTCATTTGCGCATCGGTCCACAGAGGCTGGTTCCTGGCTTCCTCTGGCGCTCCCACGCCCAAAAAACCCTCTGGCCGAGCAAGAGCCCAGTCTGCAGTGCGTTTGATTCCCAACTGGTTCCATACTGCATCAACAGCAGTGACGAGATGCTGAGTGTGTTCATCGGTATGCCCTGAAGTTGGCGTGATGCGTAATCTCTCCTGTCCTTTCGGAACGGTAGGGTAATTGATTGCTTGGATGTAAATGCCCCAGTCTTTTAGCAGAATATCAGAGGCCGCTTTCGAGATCTCGGCGTCCCCGACTAGAAGTGGAATGATGTGCGAAGGGTTAGGGATAACAGGGATGCCTTTAGCGATAAGTGCAGCTTTTGTGGTGCGGACGTGCTTTTGCTGGAGATAACGGTCTTCGTTGTGGTTCGCCTGATAGTTGATAGAGGTATTAGCACCTTTCAGGACGGCCGGTGGGAGAGAGGTCGTAAAGATAAAGCCTGGAGCGAGCGAGCGGATCATATCGACGAGTTGAGACGAGCCAGCGATGTAGCCGCCTACACAGCCGTACGCTTTGCCCAAGGTACCAGTAATGATGTCGACTCTGTCTTGGACGGTTGAGAACTCGTTGATGCTTTTCACACCCCATCGTCGAAACACATTGGTAGTGAAATCAAGGTGCTCAGCCACACCCGCACCTCTAGGCCCGTACATGCCAACGGCGTGGACTTCGTCCAGGAATGTCGTAGCACCGTATTTCTCAGCCAGGTCACAAATCTTCTCGATCGGAGCGATGGAGCCACTCATGCTATAGACACTCTCAAAGACGATGATCTTAGGGATACCTACGGGCAACGCAGCCAGCTTGGACTCGAGATCGGCCATGTCGTTATGCTTGAAAATGACTTTGTCGGCTCGGCTGTTCCGTATGCCTTGAATAAGAGAGGCGTGGTTATCGCTATCCGATAGGAAAACGCAGTGCGGAAGTAGGGATCCCAGGGTGGTAAGAGTAGCATCGTTGGCGACGAAACACGACGAGAAAACGAGCGCAGAGTCCTTCGCATGAAGCGCGGCTAATGTCTTCTCTAGTTCGATTGCGTGCTGATTATGACCAGAAATGTTCCTTGTACCGCCAGAGCTGGCTCCGTAGGTTCCCAGAGTTTCGTGCATACTCTCGATCACGCTTGAGTTCCTACTCATACCAAGGTAATCATTCGAGCACCAGACTGTGACCTTCTCATCCTTGTCTTCAAGATGTGCGCGTGGAAATTCCTTAGCCAGGCGGTTGACATTGTTGAAGTACCTGTAAGACTTGTCCTCGTGCTTTTTCGCCAGCTGAGTGCCGTAGAACGCATCATAATCGAATGATGCAATTTTACGCGTAGCGTATGTACGCCTATGGAGCAGGGTAGTCGCTTCGCTACTTCGAGACAGACCAGCAGGAATCCTCCTCGGGGACGGCAAGGATTTGGCAAACGATAATACAGACATTGTTGAAGTGATTGAATGGCAAATGAAACAATGTTTTTTGCAGCGTTGTGGCAGTAGTCGTGGTCAGCAATCTTTGCCCCGGAGATGATAAATCAGCGGTTTAAACATCGGTCACGGGTAAAAGGGCCGTACTCCCTTCGGCACCGACCGCACTGTCCGGTCAATCCATCTGTCTTCTATGCTGTTTCGTCACCAGGGTTTCGGACGCTGGTCAACTGATTGGTCTGCCGTTCTCGACGTTCCCGGCCACGGAGTCTCGAATGTCAGCAGAATCGGAGTCTCCGACGCTGGTCAGAGCGGCGAAGACAAGCATCCGAGCACACCATCCCGATCAACCAGGTGATCGATTACAATAAGTGAGTTTGCTGTTGTCCGCTGCGAATCAAACACCAAAAAAGTCAACGTGCAGTCCGAGTTTAGAATTCTTCTTTTCTGCTTCGAGCCTGAACACTACTTTTCCAAATGTCATATATCAACTCGCCGCCGATGGCCAAAAACGGAGTCGTTGCCGGAAATACTACAGTCGAGCAAATATGGAGTCGAGGAGACGGTTCTGCAATCATTGCTAGCCAGCTCAAGAGCGGGTTCAACCATGCCGTCTCCGCTGCATGGCAAGCTGAGCGGCAGCTGCACAAAGTTAGTTCTTTCGAAAGACTTCGGCCCATTCCCATGGGAACGGCACTGATCATTCCCGATCCAGTCAATGTTTATTTACCCCGTCTTCCTCTCTGCCGATCCCAATCAGGAAGCGCCCATTCCCAGCCTGCCGGGACAGTACAGACGTGGTATCAACAAGCTCATCCCTTTCTTGAAGCCGCTGGTCGCCAAGGGACTTCATTCTATCATCCTGTACGGTTCGCCACCGGGACATGATCAGAAAGACGATAAAGGCTCGTTGGCGGACAAGATGGAAGGACCTATACTGCCCTCGATCCCCCAAATTAGGGAGGCATTCCCGGACTTGTATCTGATCACCGACGTGAGCCTGTGCGAGTATACGACGCATGGCCACTGTGCGGTGCTCTTCGAGGATGGCGCCGTGGACAACGAGGCTTCCGTGGAGCGCATTGCCACCATCGCACTGGCCTTTGCCAAAGCGGGCGCTCACTGCGTGGCCCCATCGGACATGAGTGACGGACGAATTCGAGCCATCAAACTGAAACTGATCGAAGCGCGATTGGAAAGTAGAGTCGCAGTGCTCTCCTATGCCGCCAAATATGCCAGCTGCTTCTACGGCCCATTCCGGGACGCCTCGGATTCGGCGCCCACCTTTGGCGATCGCAGCCGCTACATGTTGCCTCCTCCCTCGCGTGGGCTGGCGAGAAAGGCAATGCTACGGGACCTGCGCGAAGGAGCCGACATGATCATGGTCAAGCCGGCGTACGCCGATGTCATCAGCGACGCCAAGGCGCTTTCTGATTCCCCGGTCGTAGCCACTCAAGTGTCGGGTGAGTTTGGAATGGTGCATGCTGCCGCGGCGGCCGGCGTGTTTAACCTGCGAGAGGCTGCTTTCGAGACCACTCAGGTGATCTTCCGAGCAGGTGCGGATGTCCTCATCAGCTTTTTTACGCCCGAGTTCCTTGACTGGCTGTCTTAGTACGAGAATGATGGCGACGGAATGTCGCGAAAATGTTCAATGGTCATACGAGTTGGGAGAGATTGTTAGTCAGAGGCAAAGGATAGAGGGAGTATAACAACCGACCAGTATAGCTCAACATCCTTCTGGAAACAGCTTGCCCAGAACTTTCGAGGTGAAGCACTGCGATAGTGTCGAACTTGGGTATGTCGATCCGAGATAACCAATTGCATAAAAATGTGCTGTTTAACCTTGTGGTGAAAAGGAGTAGCGTAGCTCTGTTGCAAAAGCGGTACCGCCCGAGCACGCAGCTACAGAACGGTAATTTATACTTTGCTTTTTCTGTTCCAACAAGCTCCCCAGGAGCAAACCTTCTTCGTGTTATAGTAGCAAACTTCTTCGTATTAGCGAGCTTCTTCGTGCGTATCACTACTCGTGTCAGGGCGGTGGCATAGGCGATGTCACGTAAGCTGTAATGAGGTAGAAGACAATGATATTGCTATCCAATATGCTATACTATGCGTAGTAGCACAAGACAAGAGACAATCTGTCAAGAAGTACGTAGAGAAAGCAGACATATATAGATGGGCGTTGGGCATTAGTCAGGCATCAATTGGGCATTGGGCACCAATTGGGCATTAATGCTGTGCCGTAACAATACCCTCCTCTTTAGAGCGGAGCTCCTGCGACGCGGTTTATGCTTGAATATGCAGGTCGGCGTCCGCTATAGATTCGAGGTTCGTAGGGGGTAACACAGCACTTCCGATTGTTGCAAGTGACATGGGACAGGGCTGGGTTGATAGCGTAGGAGGACAAGTTGTGAACCAAGTGTGACGAGGTCTGAAGGGCATAGTAAGTGTAGTATTCAAGACGAGCTACAGAGAGAGAAAGAGGAGGTATCTAAGGAGGCGTCCAAACAAGATATAATTTACAGAGATTGGAAGCTTCTATACTAAGGACGCCGTTCTGCAAATGGCAGTAAAGTCAGTAAACAATACAGCTAGATCTAACGGTCTAGTTCCTATACTGCTTGTGTTTGGTGCATACCCAAGGATTGCTACTGATTCTTCTTCCTTAATACCAACCGTCAAGCGAGGCGAGGCACTTTAGAAGGCAATGCGTGAGCTTCGACGGATAACTGCAGAGCGTCAGGTCAACGATGCCCTGAATACTCGGAACGGACCTACTACTACAGAGGTGCTCGCACTCCCACTCCAAAGTGAAGTACTGGTTTGGAGGGCAAAGGATGGATAGCAAGGACCCTACAAAATCGCCGCTATCTAGAGCCATAATGTTACCGTCGATATCAACGGGCCTGTCACCTTTAGGTCTACCGCTGTTAAGCCATACTTTCGCGAAATCGCTACGATTGACGAACCGCCTACGCCGCCTACAGTTGAAGAGCCGCCTACAATTGAAGAGCCACCTACGGATAATGAAGACACGATTATAGTCAGTTCCCGCCGCCCAGTCAGCAGACCGTCCCGTCAACTGCACAACGAGCCAGCCATTGCCTACCTCAATAAGAAAGAGACAGACGATTGGATACTTGCAAACAAGCTACGAAGCGACGGAGTAATAACGACGCCTGGCGAACCGTTTGAGGCATCAGATAGTAAGGAGATTGAAGACCTTGTGGGCAGAGCTGTTTTCCAGTTCGAACGCTTTAACGCTGCCAAGCACTAAGGCAGGATCTGCAAGGCTCGTATGGTTCGCGAAGTCAAAGGCAAGACAACCAAGCCATATGAGAAATAAAGGCTTGTTATCCAAGGGTTCAAGGATAAGGGCAAAGAGGCAGTGCTAACGTAATCACCTATAGTCCAACGCTCCAGCCAACGGTTAATACTTGCACTCGCGCCCTTACTTATGTCGACTTACGGCATGTCAATAAGCATCCGCGACATTACACAGGCTTACCCGCAGTCCCGGACCAAGCACAACGGTGAAATTCTTGCGGAACTGCCACGCGAACTGAAAAGAAAATACCCCTAGGGTACGATTATTTGCGTAATCAAACCGCTATATGGCATTGCAGAAGCTGGAGTCTACTAGTTCACGACCTATCAAGGACACCATCTCTGCGAGCTCAGCATGACTACGTCCACATATGACCCATGCTTGCTGATCACAAATGGCAGTAGCAAGGAATCTTTTGGCATTGTCGGCATGCAGACGGATGATACGCTCATTCTCAGTATACCAGCTTTCTCAGTAACGGAACAGGATAAGCTTGAACAGGCTGCTTTTCAATCGAAGCCAAAAACGATGCTCTCCTTGGACACGCAGCTCGAATTCATCGGGTGTACGCTGTCAATATCAAGTAACCTGCAGGAGCTCGTACTTATACAGAAGAACTAAGGCAGCAAGCTCGCAGTAATCGATATAAAGAATACGGACATGAGACAAACATACATCGAGCAGCGAGCACGAGGAGCTTATATCGCTTCAATCTGTCAACCAGAAGCTGCATTTGACCTGTCAACTGCCGCGCAGTTGGTCGAAGATGAAGGGTGGAAGGAGGCATACAGTGACATATGAAACGTCTGTACTGAAATGACTGTCTATCTACAAAAGTGACAGGTCGGTTTTTATATACACCGTAGAGAATAGGCAGCACTGCAGGCACCAACAGGCAGCTGTAGGTAGCAGCAGGCAGCTGTAGTGATTGTGTGGTAGGAGAAGCCGATCTTCTCAACTATGTCGCACAATCAGACTACCTACTCGGTCGCGGTCTTCCATCAACTGCATTGTTTGTTTGCGATCATGGACGCGTATGACTCGCTCTCCTTGGCATTGGCATCTCATGAACACGGCCACGAATCAAGAGCCGTCGACGAGCACCATCACCGGCACGTGGACCATTGCTTCCAATATCTTCGGCAGTCTCTACTCTGTTGCGGAGATACGGCATTGGAGGGCCAAGATCCACACTCGGATGCGATGGCGACAGATGGCACCGGCGCTGTACACGTATGTGAAGATTTCGAATCAATTCGGGAGTGGGCAGAGGAGAGGAGGATCTTAGATGGAAACACAGCTAGGCAAAATGTGCTGTTTAACCTTATGTTGAAAAGAAGTAGACCTGTATAGTCTCTCGCTTTGTAGACTTTCCCCAACAGTAAGAAACCGTGTCATTCGGTATGTGTGAGTGAGTTGTGCATGTTGGATGATACGTCAAACCTTCTAACGTTGTATGTCCCAATTTCAGCCCACGAAATTGTGCAAGCCCTCGAGTTCGGGGAGTCTTTCATCTCCTATTCGAGAACACCTCTCATTAGCGAGAAGTCCAGGGCAAAGGCTATATGGTCCGCTTCTCGTCCAGCTGAAGTTCCGCCCCACGAGTAGTATAGTATAGTTTAATAGTTGAGAAACTTTGGTAGTGCTTAGAACGTTTCATAAATAAAGCTTTCATCTTTCGACTACACATCTCGATCTATGATACGAGGCTTCGACCCCGGCCTCTCTCTACCATTCGAATAACGTCGAATGCGGTTACAACTTGCGTTCATTACGTGCTGATTCCTCGCCGTGGTCCGGCTGAAGATAGCATCGCAGTTCGGGCATTTCCACCCCGGACGTTGGCTCGATTGCTCGTTCCGATGTCGAATGAGATTGCTCCGAGTCGAGAATTTCCGGCCGTCGCACCCATGTTCCCAGCAGCAGAGACTCGCATCATCGCTGCCATCATCGCTGCCGCCTAGCGCCGGCCCATCGCTTCTGTTGCCTCCGCTCTCGCCACTCTCTCTTGAGCCCTCCTCCATGAAAGCATCCCAATCGACGGACTCTTCGACAAGGTATTTATCTTGAGTTGAAGAGTCGTACATCTCAGGAAGCTCCATGGCAGATTGCACGCCGACTGTCCCAGTGGATCTGGATATGTTCGCCGCTGCTTGCCGTGGTCCGTCCACTAAGGTGACATTCTGCCCATAGCAGCACCTGCTGGTAGAATGAGATGCCTGGTGCATACCTATGCTTTATTGGAACTCACTGGTGAGATTGAGTTTGCGCAGGCACTGTGTCCGAGCTCGAACTTGTATTCGTCTCGAAGATGTCCCGGTACAAGTTGGGTGGTTGCATCGTCGACTGGGCCACATTATCAACATGTGCCCAAGTGGATGATGTGCTCGGTGGTACTAGCGGTCGTAGTACAGAGAAGGAGGCATCTACCACTTGCAGTAAGCCCCTCGCATGTTACGGCTTTCGTGACGATATGCGGTATCTTACCTTGCACGCCGAGGTCATTATTAGTGCTAGGATTTGGCATGTGAGCGGTCTGAAAGGTGTCGTCCGGCAAGTCCCAGTCGGTACTGTTGGGTCTAGAATCAGAGTCGTATCCAAAGCTTACGCGTGGATTTCTGCACACCTGTCTTGACAAGTCCAGGAAGAAGGATCCATACTCCCCACTTGCTGACAATGACAGCTTGACTAATAGCAACAGGGCGATGAGGAGTAATCTCGCATTGGAGCTTTCGGGCAATAAAGAGGTGGTGCATTCGTGCTTCTTTATAAATCAATCATTGCAAAGCGGGAGACGACCGGACGTGACCACCTCAGCTCGGCATTATGTAATCATACTGACCGCTATCGATCTGCACAGGGGACAGCATTACGTGTGAGCAATATGCATTTCTGCAGCGGCGGAGGCGCGTGATTGGAAAGAAGTGAGAGGATGCACTCCTACTCGTACAAAACTTAGACTGGGCCTATGCTTATGTAGGAATTGTGGGACTTGGTAATGTCGTGAACGAAAACGCGTTATTCAGAGATGCAGTTGCATATAGAAAGAAGGGCTTTATCAGCTCGGGGCTTCGGTATAGCTGTAGATCGGTCGACTGCCCGTCTTGAAGGAATCAAGGATGATTGGGGCTCTATATAGATTGGGATCAAGTAAAAGTAAGTTAGGGCACGGAGGAGTGGCAGAGTCGGATGTGGCCCTTAATATATTGGCAGCTATGCCCGGCTAAGAAGGCTCGGCTGATGGCCGACGCATTCCCGACTTTACCACATGGAGGATCTATACCGCGGCCTGCCCCACTTCGCCGAGTCTAGTGCAACGTGACGCGTGAACGAAAGACCAACCATCCCCTACACCTTCACTTTCTTCCCTAAGCGGTCGCCTGGTCATGCCTGCCAGCGCTCACAGGCGGCGGTATGTTCTCTTTTGCTAAACTATGTTTCCAGGCTCCTTCGAGGTTGGACCTCGTCTTTCGCCATCCCTCTGCACTCAGCCTCCCCCCAGCGCACGGCATCGTCCATTCCTCCGGGGTCCTGAAGAATCTCCGCCTGTTCTATGCATGCGACAGCTTTCGTGGCTAGCTTTTGCTTGTTCAGGATCACTCGCAGATCGGTCCTTCCAGAAAAACGGCCCATCGCTTGTCGTCTGAGGTCTTTCAACCTTCGACATGTCAAGAGCATATTTCGAACGGTCTGTCGTCCTTCTAAGCACGGGCACATCGGACCCAGCCTGGGTGCTTGTTGGTTTGGCGCTTATTGGCGTGGTTGGCCGCCAGTTGGAGTTGGTTTGGTTTGGTTTGTGAATGTCTGTTGGCGTGGTTGGCGTGGTTCTGAGCTCGTCCTTACTGGCCGCCAATAGCCAAATTGGGTATGTACTGCGCCTCCGATCGGAGGCCTTTCTAGTAAGCACCTACACTAAACAGCGCGTACCCAGACGCGTGAAGGATATCGTGTTTGTACACAATTCATACCATCAAAACCAACTCTTCTGACACCCTGTCAATCCTTCACTTCCAGCTCCCCCTCAGTGTCAATATGGCGCCTTCTTGGTGGCCAGTACGCGGTGGTAATAGCGACATCGTTACCCTCTGCGAGTGGAACCCTGCATTCAAGGAAGAACTTCGGAGGGAGAAGTTCAAGATCAATGGCGTAGTGTACACGCGGCAT
>NHNV01000184.1:0-16019 GCA_002785995.1 Mycosphaerelloides madeirae | reverse complement strand
GTTTAGTGCCGGCCGTGATATGATCACTTATCGACGCTCAAACCTAAACGACACCGTCATTGAAGCCTGCAGTTGTCTACGCAATTGGTATGGCGCGCCGAGTAAGAGCAGTGGACTTGATTCATTTGGTGACGAAGAGGCAGTTGAGTAGTCATATCAGTATAATACAGAGCAAGTTGTGGAGCAAGACAGTGAATATTCACGCCAGTATAGCAAAATATGATATACCTTCCTATTCAAGAAGGCGGTAACCAACGGTACTGATGGTATCCTTTATTTATGTGGCGGTACGGTACGGTCTGAGGGTCAATACCGTACCATACCGTACCATTTCACTCACTGGCGGTGTCACTGGAGGATTGTCGAGAATACGGGATTTGACGTAGAATGCTGGCGCGCTTGACAGTTGGTGATGCGCAGGATGCTTAAAGATGGTAATATGGGTGTAGATGGAAGGCGGATGTTCTTTGGAAGATGCGCCGTCGATGTTGTGGTTGTGGTGAAGCGTGTGCACGGACCAGGCTAGTGAAGTGATAATAGAAATATGCCGCCAATCAGAAGTTCCTGCGAGCGGTCAATATAACTTGGGTTGATTGCTCAGATCAGGTCTCTCGGTCGTTCCTATGAGCTCTTCAATGGCAACCTGATGTCTTGCTCCCCTCAAAACCATTTGCTTGAGGTCAATTGTAACAGCCGTTTGCGTGAAGTGATAGTCTACTCTTTGATCGCCGACGGCCTGCTAATCAGTACCGCGTATGCCTTTTCATGGAGCGGCTACCCAGCCTTCAAATTCGAGAACGATTTCCATCTCATCGACAGCAAAATAAGGCTTGGGACGTGGAGACTCACCTTCGCACTTGTAAATCCTCTCCATCTCTCAAGATTCCTCATCCCCATCCTCCTCATATGCTGAGCCATCGTCGTCCTCGTCATCTTCCTCTGTCTTGTCGCCCTCGTCCTCCTGATAACTCTTCCACATCATCCCCCTAGTCTTCCTCAAGATTACTGAGGCGCTTGATCGTAGTGGTTTTTGTGTATCTCGCTTTTCGTGCACGTAACTTGCGGGTGACCGGCGGAAGATTATCGTCGCTTTCATCCGACCCACTGACCTCGCTCTGACGCTTTTGCGATGTCGTGTCGCCTCCAATGAAATTTGGAAGGTCGTCTGTGACAGCAGAGAGTGAGCTGACTTCCGAGAAGCTGCGTTGACGGCGTCCCGTGTTCCGAGCTGAGCTCTTGCGCTGTGAGTCGTTCGTAGACATAATCCTCGTGGGCGCATTACCGATGCGAGACTTGCGGCCAGCCTGTTCCTTTTTTTTGACGTTGTTACGCAAACGTCTATCTTCGAATTGTTTGTAAACCTCCTTGTACGTGCGCGGCCACCCGGACGTTCCAAGTGCGAGCGTGAGCGCCCTCTTGATGACTTGCCAGATAAGGTTATCGCTAATCTCTTGCGGACGCCAGGCGTTGGTGCGGTGCGCGATCTCCTTGTTGGAGAAGCATGCAGCGACTTCAAGCACCACTTCGCCACAGAAGTCCTCGATTGGGACCCTACCTTCGTCAAGGATATCGTTCCAGCTTAGTTGGTTGTAGTCTGACCAACGTGCAGTCTTGTGGTTGTATCGACGCAAGTTGCGAGGCTTCGTCTTCTGAGGTGGCTCAGGTGACCACCCTTCTGGCTCGCCATCGTCGTCGGAGTTCTCAAGACATGGATCAATCACTCGCCACTGATGCTTGAGCACTGAGCGGGAGTACGTCTCTTTTGCATGCGTCACGCTCGACTGTGCGACGACAGGGCGCCAAGTCTCAACAAAATTATCGTGAATGTCCATGACCTCGCGTAAAAGCCATAGCTCATGAATACTGAGGAGACCGTCCTCTGCGCGGAAAAGCTTGGCTTGGAATGTGTTGTCCATGAATTTGTCGACATTGCCGAGAGCCCAGACTCGAGGACCATCTGGGGAGCCGCTGTCGTAATACTTCGGGATCACGCGCAGCGGTGCAAAAAGTCCGTCGAGATTCAACTCCCGTGTGCGATATGGTGGCTCGCCATGAGGATAGACTGAAGAGCCATTTGGGGTCTTGAAGTCCTCTGCAGTAGTCCCAAAGCATGCAAGTTCGGCCTCAGGTATCTTCTCCAGTGTCGAGCAATGCTCAGGAGCGGGCCAGGAGCCCTTGTCTTCGTGATATTTTAGCGAGGCATTCCACACAGCCCGATCGTTACCGTAGATTTGCTGCTTGACGACCAGGCCATCCACTGCGACAGCCTGTTCCAGCGTCTGCAAAGCCTCTTTGGAGTCAGTGATGTTGACTTTCTGTCGATAAGACCCGTACAGTTGCGGTTGGCGAGCACGTCGCTGCTGAGTTGGAGAAGCGCTCATCGGCCGTTCACAGGAAGTCGATGTGACGTGTCGAGTTTGAAAGGCTTCGCCAAAAGGGCCGGCAGAGTTTATAAGCGAGCTTCGATAGTTTGAATGAGGTGGGAACTGCGGTATGGCATCTGGCCTTGACGGAGAATAGGATATTGGGGATACTGCGGGCGTTGGTGATCGAATCTGTAATTCTTGAAGACAGTATTCTGGCCGTTAAAGTATGGCGCTTCATTACTGAACGTCGTAACTGGGGATGGCGGATATGCCGATGGTCGAAAGGTGTGATCAGGTGCAGCAGACGTGCCAAAAGAGGTCGCGGGTGGATTGAACGGTTCGTATGGCCACAAGCCGTACTGCTGTGCTGGAGGCTCGCGGTTGAAGCTCATATGCCCTGTTCGTTGGCCCATGGTTTGAAGACACCCTGCAGGTCCTGCTTCATGAGGAGCGACATTTCGATGAGGCTGCGAGAGATTGCGCGAAGCGGGACTGTAGTCTTGGGTGAGAGGACTGTAGCGCGCCTGATCTGGCTGCCACTGGTCGTCCATGGCGATGCGACGATTGACGAGCGAAGCCGGGTTTTGAGCCGCTACGGAGGTTGGAGATCTTGTGGTGGGTGATTTTGGAAGCGGGCTTTCTCGTAAAGGGAGGTAATTGTCGAGAGATCCGAGGAAGACGATGTAATGTAGTCGGAACACCTGGTCGAAGGTAAGCTAAGCGGAATGAATATGTAACCATGGGGGACTGCACGGTGTTGTAAATAGACTTTGCGGTCCACTAGCACGTTCTCTATTCAGCAAGACGAAGGAAATTATTTGCAAGTGAAGCTGATGCGACAGTTCACCTTGGCTGACTTGAACAAAAGATGATTGTCTCAGACAAACCGGATTGTTATGACAGTCAGTGGAAGTAAATCAGATGCCAGCATGAGAAATTTGAGCTAAGACATAAGCTGAGCAGATGATCATCGCACCATTGAAATAGTATCTCTGCGACCTCAAAGTATCAGCTTGAACAGATCAATGTTTCCAGTATTGAGATCATGAATTCTGTGTCCTGGCCTTACCACCATGACCAAATGCGAAATTTTTCCAGTTCCGGCCCAATCTTTGCACACCATCTTCTAGCCCCCATCCTTTTATCAGGCATAATTTTCGCACGATCTCGTCCAGGTAGGTGTCCATTCGATCGCCGGCCGTATGCAAGTCGCTCTCAATAAGAATGCGTTCGTCGGGTACAGCCTTCACGGCAGCCTCCACTTTACCTTCTCCGTCCTCTGCCCAGGCGTTGATGGTTGTGCTGAAGCTGAAGAATATCTCACAAGGCACAGACGATGTAACGTACTGTTTCACAGTTTCCGCTGGACCAGAGTAGGAATGCAGGCATAATCGGGGTGGATATTGTTTCGGTCCAGACTCCTTGTTGGCATCTTGATCCTCAGGAGGCTCAGCGTTCAGCCTGATTGCTGCTTCTGCTCGTTTCTTGTCTCTATTTGATGGAGCTTTCTTTTCATGGCCTCTCCAGGTTTGCGCAACGGCCTCATACACTATTCCGTGTGCTTGGACTCCATGGCAGGACACAGCTCGCTGCATCTCTCCGGCGAGAGCAAGTTGGGCCAGTAGAACCTTCTTCTGATGGTCCATACTGACCCGATAGGGGCTCAGCCGTCTTCCTTCTCGTCCGCCTGGAGTCAGTGCATTGTCTCTCTCTCGCGCTTGTCCAGGAAGCCAGGTTTCCGGTATTCGAAAGGAGCGATCCAAACCGACTTCACCAATCAATGCAAGCGGATACTGCTGTAAGTACTTTTTCGTCTGTGCGAGGAAGTCGCCAAATGGTATTGGGTCTGGCAAAGATTGCAAGAAAGCGGAGTCCTCTGATTGGGGGACCAGCACGCTTTGGTAATGCTTTGCTTTCTGCTCAGGATTCAATGAAGCCGCACCATCGTATTCAGACTCGTCGAACATTTGATGTGAGAACCATGGGTGCCAGCCGAAGGCAGGGATAATTTTGTGCTCTGTGCTGTAGTTGGCGTCAACTCATGCTTGTCTCAAGAAGACGACAGGAAGTACCTTGCGTTGGCCCAACCTACCTCCAGTCCATCTCAGCATCTCTCACGTCAGTCTCGGAGACACCGTACTGATCTGCTGCCTGGGCCACCAGTTCCTGATCTTGTGCTCGAGTGGCCATGACGGTAAGTACCTTGGCCCTCATGGTCGGTATGGACTGCAGGCTTGACAGCGTGTCCGTGGGGTGGCAGTGAGCATCGAAAACGCCCAGATGCCACGGCAGCTCCCGCCCTGTAGGCGCGGCCATATTGAATCGATATGGTGATGGAAGCGAGTGATGATGGCTTGATGGCGATGACGAGATGTGAAATTCAAGAGTGAGGTCGAAATTGGCTCTTGGCGAATCCGAGGGCCGTTGTGCTGACGGTACCTTCCCCACACTGTCCGCACCTCACCTCCTCATCGCCACCGTTCCAGGTTCCTTGATTTCGGGCGCAGTTGACTCCTTCTGTTCCTTCATATCGCATGTCTCCTTCCCCAACACTCCGTTATCTCTTCGTAGCGACCATATGCGGCTGACTACCTCACTACACTTCATTCCTCACCATGTAACACCAGCATCTATCGCAGCCCAGCCTGCTGCCTCCCACGCTCCGCCATGTTCGGCACCTTGTTCCGCGCTCTGCATTCCCTCATCGGCATCGTTCTGGGTATTCTCTTGCTCCCAATACCCTTTTTCCCCACGGCCTTCTTCCCACTGGGCATCGCACTGGCCGTCACCATCTGGCCATTCGCATTCATCGCTTTCTGCTTTCTCGGCGTCACATGCTTCCTTTGGGTTCCGGCTTTGCTGTTCTGCTATTTTGTCTATAGCATCATCGCATTCATCTTCGAAGTCATCGCCTCCTTCTACGGCGCTTTTCGCGACGCAATACGACAGCCACCACAGCATCCGCAGCCCTTCCGGGACGTGCGGGCTCTGCCATCTGGCATTCCTGCAAGCAGGTCTGACAGCATAGTAGGAGGCTCCAGCCTGCCCCCGACACCGGGCGCCGATGGAGCTGCAGATATTTCGGGTTGGCTGGAGAAGAGGTTCGCCATCCTGACACAGAGGAACGACAACGACGATGGCGATGACATTGGGTTGGTCATGCCGGCCAGCAATCGTGGAATTCGCAACTACCCACCAAGAAGGTCTTCATCAATCGTAGCAACATCATCCAGCTCAGTCAACGTAGCGGCTCCGGCACACAGCACGACATCCGTCAACAGCACTCTCACCAACAGCTCTGCCCGCTCCGCGGCGGCTCCATCTACTCCTGCCTCTCCGGTCAACTCGACCAGACAGCGCACCAAATCTATAAGCTTTGAGGACGGAGTTCGACCCGGCTTGGCTGTGAGCCATAGCACGACATCTATGGTATCTGGTTCGCCACGGGTGTCTTCGCAGCAGGGAGTCAACTCTAGCACGACCAGTCTTGGGAGTACCACAGGAAGCATCGAAGGCGCTGCGGAGTCCTTGCGAGTGGGGCAATTAATGCAGGAAGCATCTGAGGATGATGGCACACATCCTTGACCATTGTCACAAAATGAAAGCAGCATCGTTTTGCAAAGCGTAGTTTGGATTTCTGAGTTGTATGTATGATACCTCTGCGGCGCTGCGGCCTCGTGGCTGCTCTGCATTGCTCTTACCCCATCTCAAACCTTTCTGAGTTTCAGCACTGAGTGTCTCTACTTCTCACTGACTCTCCCAGTCACCTCGATTCACCCCAGTGGCTTGTCCCTCCTGCGGAAGTTGGTCTGCATGACGGGGGGTCCGATGAAGTAGGTCGACAGAGAGATCTCCTCCTTCTCGTCTTTCCGCCCAGCTCTATCCCTACCACGATGCTTCCAGCTATCGCTGTCCTCGACGTTGACCTAAGGACGAGAGAGTCAGCACATGCTCGAGATGATAGCGATGCCTTAGAGCGCTTCAGATTAACTCATCCCTCCGCGCAGCGTGCTGCCGCGATCCTTGCGACCGGCTGTGCGGCTGTGCTCCTCATGGTCTTCGCTCGACTCGCCGGTCTCGGTGCTCTTATTCTCGCCAAGACTGAGATCGCCCTCCTCGTGGTTTCTACCCAACTCACTGACTTCAGTCGTCTTATTCTCCCCAAGAATGAGATCGCCCGTCTCTGCCTCTGCCTCCGACTCATCCAGCGACAGAGACTCCACATCCCGATCCATATCCCAATCCAATTCGCTGTCGCCATACAGACTCGGGCTCCTCGCCGTCAAAGGGCTCTTGGGTGGTTGCAATTTCCTGGCGGCTCCAGCACGCTCGTCCGCGAAATACGCAATTCTCGACAAACTACAAACTATCGCGATCGATGGCGCTGATACTAGTTGCAGGGAATGAGAAGATTATCGAGTGGCATTTTCGAGGCTATGGACCATCACCAGACACGCAGAGGACGTACAAAGTCGACAGCAGAGTGTCTGCTTGTGCAGATGTGCTACTCATCATCACCACGCCCGACACCGCCGGCTGCCCCAAGCATTTGCGCATAACGAGCCTGTTAAACCGCAAGTCAGATCAGATGGGACTAAACGAGGGATACCTCACCATTCCGCAGCGGAAGGATATGTGGAGATAGAAGCGAATCATCACTACGGACCGTGACCAATGGAGTCGTGTGGGGATTAATAGGCAAAGAACATACGGAACTGCAACTGGACCTCAACGCTCAAATGGATTGGCGATTGCGAGATATGGCGTGGTGGCAATACAGCTTCCAAAAACCCATTACGAATTGTTCTGGAGGCCAGCATTACACAATACTCGCTCAAAGGCGTGGAGGTCAATGAGAGTCGTCGACGATGTCTTATTTTTGGACACTTTCTTTGTTACGAAGGCACACAAAGCTAGTATGATCTAAGCTTTTTCTGACTCAAAGTACGCTCCATTTCCATACAATGGTCGCGAGAACACAATGCGTTGTCGAACGATACTCGTCGCAGTATATAAGAAACTTTGATACCACACTGTTGATGTTTCTTCCCAGCACACACCTCCAACAGCTCAAACAACAACACAGTCGCCGTTGCAAACTGGATTTGCAAAACAGAGACTCTACTACATCCTCTTCGATCTTCAACGAGGTGGATACCATTCCTCCCAACACGAACGAAATGCAGACCCTCCCTTCGAAATCTTTCGCTATGAGCGGAAGATTCCCCCTTCAACCGCATCGCTTCATTTGCAGGTATAACGAGAACGAGAACAGCCAGACGAACAATCTCGACGTAATGGACCAGTGAGGAGAGAACCCTACCACTGACGACTTGCCTCTTGTTTGATTGCCTCCAGACTTTGAGGACACAGAGATGTCCAACGACGTAGAAACGAACCATGCCACGGTCGAATTCCTCCCGGTCTGATCTGCTTCACATGCACCGGTTGCTTGGTGTGCCCCAGATGACTCCGATTCCCCCAACTCCGATGCTGATTCCGAGTCTACCGATGATTCCGATGACGACGACGACGATGCCGAGCAAGAGCTAGCCCGCGCACACACCATTCAGCATCTGGCGAACAACGCACTGCTTGCTCTGCTGCGCGTCCGACGCGGATAAATTGACATTGGCTAACGGGCTCGACGTACCATAACAGTTCACGAAGTGCAGCGAATTTACAATGCCTTCGGAGCAGCTGAAGCGGCCCTTGGCATCGTATCAGACTTCGGCCATCATGCACTGACTGCCAGGGAATTGACCCGACGTCTTGAACATGTTTTTCTGGAAGTTTTGCATCTTGCTCGATCAGCGCCCATCAACCCCAAACCCTAACCTGCACCCTTTCGAACTCGACAGATTGGTGATGTTGACTTTGTCGAGGGCGGCGAGTGCTGTTGTCCGATTTGCCGTGACCCTATGGAGCGAGGTGCTACGGTCAATGTCATGAGACCCAATGACCATTGGTTTCACACGGGATGTGTCATGGCTTGGCTGGAGCACAACTTGACCTGTCCATCATGCCGTTTGCCAGTTTAAGGGATTACCTTCTTTTAACATTTTGGGTTTGTGCTCTTGGATGAGATTGTATGAGTAAATATTGGCTGTGCTTCCATGGTGAAGCAGTTTTGACACTTGAATGATACCCGTTTTGCAGCAGTGGCATTCACCCCCATGACTTCATTTCCCCCTTTCCGACCCATGAAAAGCCTGTATGCAACCCTTTCGCTGTCCTTTCGATAGCTTCGCAGTGATGCTGCATGGTTTTGAGTAGCCGACGATAGCTCTCTCGTACCCTTTGTATGTCTTGCATCATTCATCGTATTCCATTTCCATTCTCTGCTGATCCAGTTCAATTTGTTGCTCTTGGGTTTCGATCTTGCGCCTCTCCAAGTCCAGCTTCCGTTGCGTCAGCTGCAGCTGAGCAGTCTTCTTTACTTTGGCGTTCAACTCGTTAGTATTGCGTAAGTGTGTTATATTTCCCGAGTCCGTCTTGTCTGCTTGAGTCACATTACCTGATTCTGAAGTGTGTTGAAATGAATGATGGTATGTTATTGTAGATGGCTAGGTTACAGAGGCGACTGAGAAGTTGATACCCCGCTCCTGCTAACGCGGGGGATAAGGGCGCGGTCCGGACAAGGGCGCGGTCCACAAATTCAGCGGACTTACATTTACCATCTTTGACACGCAATGGCACCACCAAAACGCGTCTAAATCAGTGCAAATGAAGGGAATATACTGTTCGCAATATCAGCTTTCCAGTCAGGTTAATGCAATTTCTATCTCAGCAGCTGCAAAGACCTATAATGTCTCCAAAACGACCCTCCTCCAAAGAATTCATGGAAGAACAATAAGAGAGGCATACATACTAACCAACAAGAAACTCACTGTTACTGAAGAAGAGGTACTTGTTAGGAATATATTGCAGCTAGATGCACAAGGACTGTCGCCAACTATCAGTCATATAAGAGCAATAGCAGACACAATTTGCAGAGCAAGAGGTGCTCCTCCTGTTGGAATAAAATGGGCAAGCAACTTTGTGAAGAGGACACCAGCTTTAACTATTAAGCTTGGGAGGACATATGAATGCCAGAGAAAGCGCTGTGAGGATCCGGAGATTATCAAAGGGTGGTTTGAGCTGGTGAAGAATACAATCAACAAACATGGTATCCTACCAGGAGACACCTACAACTTTGATGAGACTGGCTTCCAAATGGGACAGATTTTAGCGTCCAAGGTAGTAACCGCTACAGACAGACCCGGAAGACCAAAGCAGGTTAAGCCTACCAACACCGAGTGGGTTACATTGATCCAAGGAGCATGTGCAGACAGCTCTCTGATCCCGCCCTTCATCATTATTAAGGGAAAGGAATTCAATCAGGCATGGTTCTACCAAGGTCTTCCATCAACATGGACTTTCACTTTGAGTTCAAACGGCTGGACTACAAATCAGGTTGGCCTTCAGTGGATTCAGCACTTTGAGAAGCATACTAGGTCAAAGACAATTGGTAGCAAGAGGCTACTGATTCTTGACAACCACGACAGCCATACTACCCCAGAGTTCAGATCCTTTTGCGAGGATAACGACATCATTCTCCTCTGGATGCCACCCCATTCTTCACACCTTCTTCAACCGCTAGATGTTGGTTGCTTTGGTCCCCTAAAGACAGCCTTCTCGAAGCAGAACCAGGACCTAATCAGGAATCATGTCTTTCATGTCACTGAAGTAGACTTTCTGGCCACCTTCTACACAGCATTCCTGGCCTCCTTTACTCAGAGCAATATAAAAGCTGGCTTTAGAGGTTCTGGCTTACATCCATTTGATCCAGAGGCTGTCTTATCACGGCTGGATCCAGTACTAGAGTCTCCAAGTCCGCCTTCATCTCAAGAGTCATGGTGCACAAAGACACTAAGGAACAATCAAGAAGTGGACAAACAAGCCATACTAATTAAGAAGAGGCTTGAAAGGCACCAGAGCAGTTCACCGGCTCCCATTTTTGAAGCTCTTAACCAATTAGCAAAAGGTGCCCAGATCATGGCTATCTCAGCAGCTCTGATGCAGTCACAGGTTACTGCTCTTCAGCAGGTCAACGAGGCTATACATATACGTAGAAAGAGGAAGAGGAAGGCCATTCAGTCAGACCATGCCTTGTCAGTTGGTGAAGTACAGGCTATGGCTGATCAGGACCATGTTGAAGCTGAAATAAGGAAGGAGATGCCAAGGCCAAAGAGGAGAGCACCAACATGTAGCGGATGTGGCCAACAAGGCCACACTATCAAAACTTGTAGAAGTAGACATTAGGTATTAATATATAATGTGCATTGATTTCAAGCCATCTGAGCCTGTGGTTGTTGAGAAAATGAGTGCTTTATGCCAATGATGCTGAATTTGTGGACCGCGCCCTTGTCCGGACCGCGCCCTTATCCCCCGCGTTAACGTACTCCACAAGCGAGTGAGTCACACAAGCGAGTGGGTCGGAAATTTACACCTTCCGGCTGTAACACCTATTTTTGAGAGCAACAATTGATATACAGTTCCTTTACTAACTGTCTTATAAAGTACATACCCTAGTATTATACTCAAAGGACCGACACTTGCTACATCTTGGTAGGGCCCTTATAGTAGCTGGTTTTGGCTGGCTGGTAGGATTCTCAATATGAGAATTTTCAGCTTCAACAACTGATTGCTTAATAACCATACTACTCTGTACTCTGTCCAGCCCCTCCTAAACAGTTAATGTTGTGAAGTAAACGAGTGGATTACTTGTTCTTCTAAACTGCACCTACACTGCGCCTTATATATCTCTTGCACTGCATTCTGGAAGGTTCGAGCTATCAGCAATTTGTAATCAGAAGTGAATGTTCCCGAATCTTCGCATTTTTGCAACAGTTAATAATCCACCCTTCTAGATAGTGCCTTTGTAACGGGCCCTCTTCTGCGTTTGGTACTGATTTTCAGCTCTAAGAGAAGCGTTCTTAGCTACTAAGATTGCTCTATTATAGATAGCAGTCTCAAAGCCCTTCAAAAGTCTTGCAAAGTGCTGATTACTTAGTAAAGTTGATGATCTTCTTTGTTTACGACGTTCCTTTTGGATAAGGGCAGCTTGCTTCTTGATTTCAGGGAATGTCTTTAGTATTTTAGACTCCTAAGATGATTAACTGCCCTTTGATGGTGAAGGTGTTAATTAAATCATAGTATCCAGGTTCTGGAGGACCCTTTCAGGATTAAATGGAACCAGGCCAGTAGCTGCAAAGCCTGCTGATATTGTCTCTACTGTCATAACTCGCTAGTATGCTATATAGAAGGCTAGAAGGAAGTCTGCCTTCGTAGTATAGTTGTTGCCAAGCCTGATCTTGCTCTCAATCTGTTAGCTATAAGCCTTCTTTAATAGTGCAAAGCAGCTCACATCTAATGGCTGAAGGATGTGAGATAAGTGTGTAGGTATATAAAGTATTAGGATGTGGTTTTCTAGGCAGAATGCCCTGAATTGAGCTGTCTGGTAGTTGCTATGTCCATCAAATATTAAGAGTCTATACTTGCCTTAACAGGCTAGTACAGTGCTCTGATAGAAATGCTGGATCTATTACAGGCTAAGCTTATTATTTGTCTCTACCTATTCTCAGAGACTACGATCTTCCAGGTAGGAGGCAAGCTACATTAGTACCAGATCTTCTGATAGACCTTTGTAGCAAAGATGATAAAGGGCGGGACAGACCATCCTTTAGTAATAATTCCTTAGATGATAGTAACCTACTCCCTATTTCCAGGTTGTATTGTCCTTAGTCTGCCTCTTCTTTCTGAGCTTGTAACGACTTTGGAGGTTGATATAACCCCCATTTGGAAGCCAGTCTTATCAAAGTTGTAGATGTCTGCCTCTATAATACTATATTTAGAGACTATATCCTATACCAATTGAAACCAAGCTCTTATAACCTTTGGATCCTTATAGCAGGCTCTCTGATAGTCGAACTTTCGATTGTATATGCTGCTAATCTAGGGATAGCGCTTAATGAAGTTCCGTGTCCAGTGCTTGCCGACTTGTTAAGGGTTCTCTAGCTGTCTAGATTTAAGGATAAGATTAGCTGATTCTTAGACAATAGCCTGCTGGGGTGGGAATCCTTCAGCTGCTTGTTGTAGTATCCTTTAGAGAAGCAGTTCCTCTTCGGCAGTTGTAAGCTTGCTTGATTTTGGTCGTGTTTCTAAGGGTAGAAGGATGCCTTAGTGTCTTCGTCGAAGAGTCTCAAAAGGGACATTATGTGCTTTAGATGCTGCACGTAGGGACTGAATTCTGCCTTGGCTATAATCCTGAAGGGCTAAAGAAAGCCTGCCTTCAGTATTGGAGGGCATTATTACCAAAGGTGTGGTAGAAAAACAAGAAAGAAATCAAAGGTGCGCGTCGCAGACGCGTCTTGACCTACTCGCTTGTATGACTCACTCGCTTGTGGAGTAACGTAGATAATAAGCGAGTCGGTCAGATAAGCGAACCGGTCAGTCTGTGCAGCTCTTCGTGTTTAGTGTCTATTATCTTCACAACTGCTCTCGCTCTAGCTCTGTTATTTGGTATAGTCATGCTCTGTCTATCTATTTATCGCTACGACACGATACTCGCGTATAACCTTAAATACTACAGGTACTACATATTGGTTTGCGTCGTATAGCACGGTTACTTTCTATATCAATTCTGACTGCTTCCTACGACAACAACTTATCTGCAGTCTTTGATACGATAAGAGCTGCTAGACCTTGGGCATTAAGAGATCCCTCAACTTTGTAACGCTTTCGTTTGCGTGATTTGCTTGCACTAAGTGTCCGTACTGTCTCGTAAAGCCTGGCAACCTCTGCTCGTAGAAGAGCTACTTTAGCAGCCGTCTTATAATAGCCCTTTATACTCTGCCGTAGTGCGGATACGATATCTAACAGAGAGGTGCTTGAATGCTGAAGTTTTGCTTTAATCTACGCTATCTGCTTATTGATCTCTTATGGATTCGATGGAGTAGCTGTTTGCTAAGGGAGCTGGGTCTCTTCTTGTAATAGCGTCCTTGGTCGGAGTGTAAGCTTTGATAGGACAGCCTGTAGATTGAATGGAAGGACACTAGCGCCCTGGAAGCTAGCCTAGACGTTTGACGGCGTAAAAGCAGCTGCTATTACTAGCTGTATCTCGGCAAGAAAGTCGTCCTTAGTAATCGTGTAATACGAAGCTCGAAACAGCTGATCAAGCTGTAAAGTATATGCCTTCTTCAAAGGACCAAAGCAGCCCACGTCGAGAGGCTGCAGCCAATGCGACGAATGCGGAGGTATACAAAGTGTTACAATAGCATTGTCTTGACAGAACTGCTCAAATTCTGCAGTAAGGTGGCTTCCATGTCCGTCTAAGATTAAGAGTCTCTTTACTCCCTTTGTAGCACTCTGCGTATGCTGATAGAAGTGCGCTATCTACTGTAAGGCAATCTTGTTGCTTGTCCAGCCATTCTCGCTATGTATAAGTCGCTATTGCGGGTGAAGGCCTTCGAACCAGGCCTCGTCGATCGTCACTCCTTTGAAAATTATAAGCAGGGGCACTATCCAGCCTCTAGCATTCACACATGCGATAATAGTAGCCCATTAGGTAGAATCAGAGCTGATACTCGATGGCCGCGTATGCCGCTCGCTTCTAGTAACAACAAGCCGACTGCCTGACTACCCCAGGCGGAACCCAGTCTCGTCAAAGTTGTAGATGTCGTCCTTAGTAATACCGTAGAAGTTAATTATATTCTGAAGCAGCTGAAACCACGCTATATACGCGCCTGGGTCCTCATTCCGCGCACGTTGCTAGTCAAGTGTCTGTAACATACATGTCTTCAGTTGTAGTGTCCTTTTCACAAAGTTACTGCTCCATCTCTTGCCTATAGGTGGTAGACCTTTGTTTGCTGCCAAAATGTCTGCAAACTGCATAATCTGCGTATAGCTTGGTAGCCAGCCTCGTGAATCCAGGTCTAGTATCCTCTATACAAGTACCTCCTCGTCTACAGTCGTAAATTTCCTCGAATTAGCATTATATCTTGCTCTTACAGGCGTTCCAGACATACGATCGATCAGCGTACTAGGAGGAAGGTTATATGCTCAAGCAGCAGCACGTATACTCGGATAGCGACCAGAATTAAGGGCTTCGATAGCAAGGTCTATAGTAACGCGCTTTGAACGCGAATCAGAGGTATTATAGTGCTATATAACGCGTATGAATAAGAAGAGTGTAAGAGCTGTACAGACTGACCGGTTCGCTTATCTGACCGACTCGCTTATTATCTACGTTACGTTACGTTACTCTTGGCGCTTACTTCATCATAGTGTTGCCTCGCTGGATGAATGGTGCGAGCGACTGTCTCGGCGAAAATTGTCTCTCGGCATTCTGCTTGTTCTCCACAGGCTCCGGCTCTTCGTTTTCCTTATCGTCATATTCACAGACGCTTCCGACTCTGAGGAAGAATCATAACCCTCCCGCGGAAATGTCTCTGGAGTTGGGTGCGCTTTGGTCTAGGGAGCTGATTCCAGTCTTTCAGGAATTCAGATTGTGGGTTGGGCGCTTTGTCTTCTCGTTTGGGAGAGGCCGGCATCTTTGCAGGGACAGAGCGCACTTCTGTTGTGATGGAGATCTGTTCGCCTGTAGCAATGTCAGTTTCTCAAAGTTGTCCTCTGTTCATGATGAAGTAAGCGCCAAGAGTAGCAGGAGCGGGTATCAACTTCTCAGTTGCCTCTGTAACCCAGCCACCTACAATGATCACAGTTGTCCATAAACAAGACAAAGCAAGCGACCGGAGGTCGCTTGCTTTGCTTGAAATATTGAAGGCTGAGGCTTGAATTGTTTGTGAATTGAACGGTCTATCTTGCTTTGTTTGCAAGGCTCTTTGAACCCTTGAGGCCCGTGCTCTGGTGAAGTGAATGACTGGCTTCTGCAGGCTTCTGCAGCCCCCTCTGCCGCTACTGCATGCGGGCAATGCACCCACCCCTTAGAGGACTGTTGTACGTGTTTTTGCAGTGAATAGACCCTCAGTGAGTGTCAGAATGCCCGTAGATATCCATGACTTGAGTGTCATGAGCCACTGGAAGGTCTCACTAGATAGCAGTCGTCTCCTAGGCCCTACAACGTCACTGGCTTGTGAGAATATTCTCTCAGGTGAATCTGACATGCAAGGAATAGCGTAGATATCCAATGCTAGCGCTGCCAGTCTTGGCCAAGTCTTCATCTTGTCTAGCCAGTAGGGCACTGGACTGTTAGTCACTTTAAGGGTTGGATGCCTTGCTTCTGCCTCAAATTGAGCCAGTTCATCAACAACCTGGTCATCGTCATCATCGTCTGCAAACCAGTCATCTATAAGGGGGTGTTTGCTTGGGCCATGGTTGGTGAATGCAGTGTCAACTGCACGCGTCTTGTATGGAAGCCATAGGTCTTGGAAGGTGTTTCTTGCTGCCCTTATCCATTCAGGCTTGTCTTGCCATCGTTTCTCAAGATATTGCCACCTCATACGAGGGTGTAGTACCACTGCAGCAACATAGACAGGTGATTCATCCAGCTTGGCATAATAATCGTTCAGTTTCTGCCATCCAAGGTTGATTGCGGTTGAGAAGTGATGCTCTGAAGTGAGCAGATCCGGGTCCAAGGTGTCAATTGCTTCA
>NHNV01000183.1:0-16036 GCA_002785995.1 Mycosphaerelloides madeirae | reverse complement strand
TCTAGGGGGTCGAACTTGGACTTGCTTGCTGTCGACCACTCTGCAAGTTATTCATTCTCTATCATTTCCACTTCAGCGCGGCCCACGCCAAAATGCGAATTGCCACGATAATGGCAACCATTATACCGATCAAGAAACCCTGCCGGTCACTTCCGAAGCCAAATTCCTGGAGGATCGCCGTGCCCGCAACCTCACACTCGTTCAACGCTGAGCTGCTATAGCGGCATTGACACTCCCTCCCGCAATCATATGACCTGCCCGCGTACTCATTCCGAGCAAGCCCGCGATAGACGTAGCCCTGGTAGTTGATGTAGTAGAAGACGTAATGGTAAAAGGCATTGAGCTGCGCCGGCGGAACCATAAACCCATTGCAGGCCATAAAAACGGCATTCAGCATCGCGAAAGCGGCCAGTGCGCCGATGAAGTTCGGTACCAACGCGGATACCAGCACTACCAGACTCTCTGCTGCGAGGAGATCAAAGTAGATCCATAATACCCAGACCATGAAGGCGCCTCCAGCGGGGCGGAAGTTGACTAGCCAGTATATCAAGATCGATGGTACGAGTGCCAGGATGAAGAGATATGGTAACCCGATCACCAGGTTGGATAGCATAAATGCTGTGCTGCCGTACAATCCGTTGTTGCGGTCTTTGACGAACATGCGGTAGTCCTCGATGAAGGCTGGAACGTATACCACTGCTACTTGCGTCGAAGAGGACAGGAATCAGCGTATGGCTCAGACGAGAATATATTTTCTGCAAACCACCTACCCATGAAGGACATGAAGGTCGAACCAAAGAGAATGCAATGAGCGATGGGAGCAATGCTGTCCTGACTTGTGGGCAGCCGGGCCCAGACTGTGCCTATCAGAACTGCGAGACCAAGGTACATGACCAGCCGCGTGCCATACACCATCACGTCTCGCCTGCTCTTGATCCAACCCCGATGCAGGATTGCCAATGTCGACTGGCAGACAGATACGCTGTGGGAATGCGCATCTGCCGACCGACGCCTGGATGGGGTACTGGTACTCGAGCGAGAGACGAGGGTCAACTGCTCCATTTCGGTCTTCTCCCACGATTTGTGCACCTCTGCGACTGCGGCTTGCGCGGAGCCCATATCTGTCTCGAAGTCCGTATTGATCAGATCCAGGACAAATTCGGCCGCATTGGTGAACGTCAGAATTGGTCGGCCAATCTTGGTCATATACTCGGGCAGCTCTTGGACTCCACCAAAGTAACAGGTCCTGCCTCCGGACATAATTAGAGCCTTATCGAATAATCCGAACGTCGTAGCTGAAGGTTGATGAATCGAGCACACCACCAGAAGACCATGTGTTTTTGTTACGCTTCTCAAGTACGAAATGACTTTGAAGCTTGCAGCAGAATCCAGTCCAGACGTGGGTTCATCCAGGAACAGAATCCGTGGTGCGGAGATCAGCTGTGCTGCAGCACTCAGTCGACGCTTTTGCCCGGTGGAGATGCCTCCGGTGACGAGCGTGCCGACAATAGTGCCTGCTTGTTCGAATAAGCCGAAAGCCATTAGCATCTCGTCGATGAGATCGTTGCGCTCCGCTTTGGATGTCGAGCCGCCAAGTCCCATTTTTGCTGAAAAGTACAACGTCTCGCGGACTGTGAGGGCGCCGAGGAGGACATCATCACTCTCTACAAACCGGGAAAGATTGCGGAGTTGCGATCTTGTTGCCGGTTGCTGGTCGAGAAGAATGTGTGAGGAGATTTTGGTACTCGACGATGTTGGCCGATGGGCGAGGACGTTCAGGACCGTTGTTTTGCCACTACCTGAAGGGCCCATGAGGGCTAACATCTCTCCGGCGCAGACATGTCCACTGACATTGTGGACGATTCTTTTCGAGGGTTGCTTTGATCTTCGCTTGGATATGGATACTGTCACGCCTGTCCATGATAGCTCTCCGACGATGTGGTTGTCCAAAGTATGGTGGTCCATCGGCAAAAAATCTCCGGGCACCGTTTGTTGTGCAGATCCTCGACCAAGAATCGCTAGATTTCGATTGAGGAAGGTCTGGATTCAGCCTTACCAATGGATTGGAAGCAGACAACACATGGTCATCGAGAGTCCAGACTTCTTGATCCCGTTTCGATCTTGCGTGGCTTCCGCGGTCGAAGAAGCTAAAGATGAATTTCTAACATTTTGATGAGAATTTGGGGGCGGCCATATGGGGGTTAGAGCCATCTCGTATCATCTCGTATCGGAAGCCATTCCAGTGAACCACGGAAACACTTACGCCGCATCGCCGAGAAGTGAATATACCGCGGCCTATCATGTCTGCTAAGCTTTCTGTAAGGCGAGTCAGGAATTCCGGCTCCATGGGTCACCCGGTCTGCAGAACAGCAGGTACTTTCAAGCAGTTGATCTAAAGTACAGTCGATTGAGGGAATGATCTTCGGAAATGTGAGTACCTCCTAGGAAGTAATTTCTACCTCTGCAAGGCCAACTATTGACAAGGACGTAGAAAGGCGATCTGCGGACTATCGCCGTAAGGATCGGAAATAGTCTTCATAACGGCTTTCGCGTTATGAGATGAATCATCGATTCACTTTGACGGTTGGTCTAACTCAGCATAATTGTCTTGACTTTCGCTGACTTTTGATAGTTCTAATCTTTGTGTAGCTTTATTAACGACGCAGATGCATAAATAAAAAAGCAGCCTCCACTTAATATGCAAAGACATGACTCTGCAGAAGCCATATTAGCTGCCAAGACCTGATTTGTTGGCAGCCAGGCCGAGGAACGACTGATGAAGTAAGCACCAAGAGTAGCAGGAGCGGGGTATCAACTTCTCAGTCGTCTCTGTAAACTAGCCACCTACAACGACATACCATCATTCATTTCAACAACGACATCCTTATGAGGCGTGTCCAACCGATAATACCCGATTCGGAATGATCAATGCCGTTTGCGGCCCGAATCCTTGCCACTTTCGAGGCTTATCTACAACTTCGATGCACCCGCTCCTGCTCCCAAGCGAGTCTCGATGATAGACACAAGCCCACCTTCATTAGTCCAAACCTTGATCAACTGCAGACCGACCTTATCGAAAAGGTTTCGATAGTTCTCCAGCGTCCTCTCTTTCCCTGCGTATATCAGCGTGCTGATATCCATTCCTGCCGTCAGAGGATCGCAGCCGCTTTCGGGCACGACGAGCCCGGCGATGAGGAGTTTTGACTCGCGAGACATTGCTTGCGCTTGGTTGGAAAGGATTGTTTCGCTCTCACGGTCGGGCCAGTCGCACATGATACGGCGGATGTGGTAAATTGCTGCACCTGCGGGTTTTCTTGTTGTCAGGACGAGTTCTGATCTCTTTGAGTCTCGAGAACGTACCTTTGATGGGCTGCGGCTTGAAGAAGTCGTATGGCATCTTCTTGACGTCTTGGGCGATATCCTCCGCTACTTGTGCGAGGACTTCTGGCTGGTCTTGAAGCACGATTCTTCCTTTGAGGGATCCGTGCTCTTTCAATATTTCCCGGCATGCCTGACCTTTCCCGCCTCCAACGTCAACCATGAGCGAACGCGACCAGTCAATTCCTACATCTTCGAAAGGATAGATGCCCGTCACGGGGAACTGCATGTGTTCATTCATGACGTTGAAGTTTTCCGCGACTTTTGGATGTTTCTCCAGATGTTCGAAAAGTCCGGCGCCATTGTGCATCATAGCGAAGGCGCAGTCTTTGAGAGACTTGGGCTCATTCCAGCCGCTGGTTGTAAACCACTTATGCAGTTGATTGAAAGCTGGCATGCATTCGTCCTGAGGAGCGAAGGAATGAAGGTCAGTAAGTATCTCAGAAATGTCGATGCTTTAGCCCCATAGCTTCCTTACCCAACCAAAAGTGAAATAGCCCTGCACTGTGCGGTCTCGCAGCGCGAGGGAGGTGGGTGTATGAGAGAATCGCAGCGGTTCGAGGTTCTCCAGGACACCTCCGGCGGTCAAGGGTAGCAGTAAGCGTCTGATGGTCTCCTTGTTGGTTTTGGTCAAGGAGGCGAGTTCGGTCATGCAGATTGTCTTGTTGGTATCTGCAGGTATGTACTGTGTCGCTCAGGATGTCAGCTATATCTTCTCAAGGAGGCTCTCTTTTGCACCGACATCTAGCAGCTTCAACTCAATGATACAACGCAGTGCGGCCATCAGAGTGACTTGGCCAAATGCAATGTTGATGAGATTATTCGCTCCATCATGGTCGGCGTCCATGGTGATGAGTGTCTTTCGTCCTTGTTGGCTGTCGAGTGGGAGGGAGCGTGTGTGCTTGCTGGAGTTTGTGGCTGAAGTTTTGAAAGCCTGAGAATGAATGGGCAAGGCTGCTCCCGCCTCGCGGGCGTCTGACACACATGCTATATTCCGACACGTTCCTGATTCGGCTTCGATGGCAAGTGCGTGAAACTGAATCGAGGACCTGGATAATCATGGATGTAGGTCCTTTGGACGACACACCGTTCGAACCTAAATCTTTATAGTTCGATCGGATACGCCATAAACGTTCCTGATAAAGTCGCGGTGCAGTACGACTTGACTCGCGGATGTGGTCATGGCTCGCGAGGTGGCCTAGCGATCTCTAAATGATTGAACGATGAACGAGAATGAGGCGTCATTTACGAGGTACACGACCTTCTTCAATTGCTAACTGAATGTCTAGGCTATTTAAACGACCGGAAGTATACTCGACCTGAACAGCGATATATGTCCAGTTGCGCTCAGCCTTGCGAACCCCGGCTATGCCGACTGGGCCTCCCATATCAGAACTCCCCCCACTATGAATTTTGATCAGCAATACTTGATGGATCGCGCCAAGGCATTTTGCTTGGGACTCGATCTTTTGGCGTCGAATATCTGGTTCACGGCCATTAGTTTGGGCGTGCTGTTTCTATTGAGCTGGCGGGTCTGGAAGTTCTCCTTGCGCCCAATATTCCATCCAAGAGAGCCCAAAGAATATCCCTACTCCATACCTTACTTTGGTACGTCGAATCCAGTCCATCGAAGCCGATCTAGCCTGATGTTGCATAGGTCATCTGGTTTCCTTTGTGAGGAACTCGGAGCAGCTTTTGACTGCTGCTAGGGAAGTGAATCTCTAAGGGAACTATGGCCTGGTGTTGCTGACTTTTCCCTTAGACTGTACTTCGACGCCGATGATGTCTTCGCTCTCACACTCGCAGGCCGGAAAGTATACGTCGTTACGGAGCCACGCCTTGTTGGACATGTATTCAACAATACGACTTGCCTGTCTTTCAGCAGGTTTCTGCACGATATCATGCTTGAGTTTGGCACAACGGAGGCCGGTATTCGATCGATCATAGAAATTCCTGCGGGCGATGGAAAGCGCAAGTCGGTGAGCCAGGCAGCGCATGATCTGCAGGTTCGGCAGACACATGGCGAGGATCTTCGGCATCTGGGGAGACACATCAGCGAGACTTTTCGCGAGACGCTATTTTCGATTGGACAAACCACGGCGCAGGGTGGTTCGCCGCAGTCTGCCGAAAGTGTGGTATGGCTGAAGAATTGGACTGCGACTTGCTTCATCGAAGCCGGACAACGGGCGTATTTTGGCGACATGCTCGAAGCCATCGATCCCGATCTGCCTTCGGCGCTGATGGAGATGGACGATTTGAGTTGGCAGATCTTTTACAATTACCCCAAAGTCTTCAGGCCTCGCTTACAGAGGCTCTGCGATCGGATTCTGGCGGCTTTGCGACGGTATATCGCGATTCCTATGGCGGACAGACAGGCTTCGGCTTGGTTTACGTCGAGTTTGGAGCAAGAGTACCGGGTGGCGGGCCTGAGTGAGGAGGACATGGCGACGCAATTGCTCTTCCTGTACTGGGGGTAAGCCGCCTCTTCAGACCCCCTAAGTTTGTGGCTGACACCAGCAGGATCAACACAAACACATCCAAGGTCGTTTTCTGGGTCATCGTACATTTGCTCCAGAAGCCCGACCTCGCGCAGCATATCCGACAAGAAACAGCGCCAGCTTTCGACGCAGATGGCCAGATCGACCCCGACTTCATCCAGCGCCATTGTCCGGTTCTGAATGCCGTATGGCTCGAGACTCTACGCCTATCCGCCGCGTCCACAGCAATCCGCAGCATCACACAAGACTTCGTCCTCGGCGACAAGACGCTGCGCGCGGGTAATCAAGTGCTGGTCTCTGCGCGGCAGCTGCACCTGCGCCGCCAAGATTTTGGCGAGCGCGTCGACCAGTTTGATCATGAGAGATGGCTCCGAAATCCTTCTCTCGAACGGAGCCCGGCTTTTCGTCCCTTCGGCGGTGGGCCCACGATGTGTCCGGGACGGCTGTTAGCCAAGCACATGACCTTGGACTTTGTGGCGCTTCTGTATCGAGACTTCAACCTGGTGCTGGATGGGCCGCAGGAATGGCCCAAGTACGAGGAGGCAAAGCCGTCGATTGGAATTATGGGAGGACGGGGAGATGTCAGAATAAGACTCTCGCCACGGCCTCGGACCCAGCTGTGACTAGGATCAGGGTAGACACTCCAATATTTTATAGGATTCATGCCTCAAGGATACCGACCCCCGACGATACCGAGTCTCTTTTTCCTCCTCCCACCTCGAAACATCGCTGCCGTGACTCTGCCAGCCTCCCTGACCCACTTTTGTGTGACCGACCTCTCCGCCAGGCCCCCTCACGCGCTGCGTGTCGCGCATGTGCCGCGCGGTGGCCGATGTTGAAGCTTGGACGGGCTCCTCCGACAGCCCAATCGGCTGCTGCCACCATCGCCGTCTCCGCCGTCGCTGTTTGTTGCTGTATAGTGCGACACGCCCGCGTCTCCTCGGCGTGTAACTAGGAATGTGAGAGCAGCATCGACTCAACCCGTACTGATTCCACTGCTATACAAGGCTTTCTGCGTCCCGTTCTACGTCCTACTTTATTATTCTGCGCCGGAAAGTGTCGCGTTCCGAGATGGCTGCCGCGCAGCGCAAAGCTTTCCCGCATGGAATTTGTCGCGGAGTTTATTCTTATCGCGCTGAAGCGTCGCACATACATATCTTTGCATTATAACCATACAAGGAGGGTAATGGACCTTTGCTCTGTCGAGAAGTACGGCGTGCGTTTTTGTTTTTAAGGTGCAGCTGGGAGGAAAAACGTATGCCTTGCACAGCCTGATGGTAGTGCGACAGAGCTCAGCTTCTTGGTGGAGTCCAAGCTCCAGGTGGGGACACGGACGACATCTGTCTCCTCGCCTCCGCTGCCTTGTCGCATCCGCCCGATGAGAGGCAGAGAATGACACGTCGGTCGTCACCCACCTGGTTACCTTACCGCCTTATAGCCAGACAGCCAGACAACCAATAGAGCTCGTACGGGAAGCGCGTTCGCACAGTATATGCAGCCTCAAGCCAGGCAAGCCGGCCTCACAGCTGGGCGACGCCTTGCAGCCTCACAGCCTTGCACTCACTTTCCCAGCACGAGGATGGAGCTGAGATGGAGGGATATTCTCGTAAATCGAGATGATCGATGATTCCATGTAAGGAGAAGGCACACGACTGAAGGAGTGTTGTGTGTGTGCTGAGTCAGCGTTACATGCCTTCACAAGGGGTCGCAGATTAGGGTGAAATGACGCTAGTCCAAAAGGAGATGCTGTATACCCATTCATCTACTATACACCTCCTTTGACCATCTTTGCGTCGCTTGTAGCTAACTTATAGACACCGTATAGGCATCTCTTTGATGCGCGTTCGAATCTCATCTATTGTAATAGTTGAAATGTGAGGAGGGAACTGGAGGAAATTGAATTGATTGATTGTTCTACAAAGGAGACTGTAGTAAGTGTGTTATATATCCTGAGTGTTGGGCACCTATTAGGCATCCATAAGATCAACATGACAAAGTGATTGTCATACTTGGGCTGCTACTATGAAGTAGCAGCTGCAGGAGTCAGGACTGCTTGTGCATTGCTGCCTGACTTTCAACTGTAATAGCCTCCCATTGCTCAAAAATTGCCCTTTTGAAGGCTTCAAAGTCAAGATCTTGAAGCCTCTCCCCCCATACCTTCTTCAGCTTCTCTTGCAGTAGTAACCACACCCCTTCGATGGGTTTAAGGTCTGGAAACTGTGCTGGATGCTAGTAGGGTACAATACCCTCCTTTTAGCGCAGTCTGTGAGGCTCATTAGTCTCAGATCTATGGCTATGTGAAGGATTCCCATCTTCCATCTGTTGAAGGAAGTGCTCTGAGCCGGCTATTAGCCGTGGGCATTGGCATTATCTCCCATTGTGCGCTTTGTAACTTAGTCTCCTCCAATGAACTCATTCATGAAGACAACACCATCAACTGCACATGTATTCCTTATGATTGCAGTCTTTGAATCCAGCCAATATGCTTTGGAAGTATATGCTGAGCATAATGGGCCCCTATCATTGAATTCCCTGTCTTCTTAAGGCCTGGTGGCTGCCTAGACTCCCATTCTACAAGCCTCTTTTGGAACTCTTCTTCAGACTCTGTTGTTGGCCTCCTGCTTGGTTTCGCCTTCCTGTACTCAGCATCTAGGCTGTCATAGGTCTAGTAGTCATTATTATAGAAGATCAGTTCAGATTTGTGGTACTAAGAGATACTAGCAGCAATAACGTAATTGATGGCTTACTCGGACACCCCTATTAGTCGGACACCAACTTCCGACCCTGCTTCCTCCACCTCGTGTTTTCACAACAATGGACGTGACATTACGCGATTTAGACGTGCCTCTTGAATCTCGACTACAAAGCGCTCTCCTAGACTTACGTTCAAGGCGATATACCTTAATATGGACGTATGCGACTGTATGGAATGTTCCAAAGTCGACACTCTCCGACCATATGTCTGGACGGATTTCGAAGGCTGCCGGCCATGAACATCAACAGATACTTACTAGCGCCAAGGAAAGGACTCTTGTACGATGGCTCTTGCGATTGACAGCCGCAGGTTTCCCTTTATTGCCGAAATTAGTAATGGAAATGGCTGAAGAAGTTTGTTGCTCCTGTGTCTACCTTTCAAAATCCTCACCTTCTCCGCCCTTGACGCGACGACCTATAGGCAAGCGTTGGCTTGACCGCTTTCGAAATCGACATCCCGAGATCCAAGGAGTATGGATACGGCAGTGATGAAATGAGAGTGCACGTGCACGCGCTAATGCGGAGGATAAAGTGTCCTTCGGGCGCATTTTGTATCTAGATACCTACAATCTATTCAGAGAATGTGTGTAGAATGCTAATTAGTCGTAGTATCTACGAGAAGCGCGAAGGAGAAGTGCTGTCTACTCTAGGAGCCTGAGGTATACACACGTGACTTACTAGCGGCTTAGCAACCCGATGTGCAGTCCTCCTAGCTGCATTAAGTCACCCCCTTGCTATGCTGCATGTCCAAAACAAACATGTAGTTCCTCCCCTAGTTTGTAACAACCTGCTCATCCAACTCTTGTATCGTTCTGACCAGTATGGGTGGTAGTATGGTTGCCTAGGGCAAGCGGGCTAGAAAACTTCGTAGTGTTTCTCATGCCCTGATTGGCTACGACTCCAGTCGCTCGCAGGGTCCCTGGAAGTAGCCGAAAGCGCCGAATCCGATGAGAAGTCGTTGACGAATCAGAGGCGGAAGAACTCCATTAGTATTTCACCTTGTGATCGATTTGAGAGGTGATTGCTTTAGTGCAGTCAGCAAGGTTCAATTAACGTACGAACTCAGTGTGTTTGATAGTATCTAGCGCCTTAGTGAAGCCGTCAGCTACCTGGTCATTCGTGCCGATCTATTCAACTTTAACGCTGCTGTCGTTAATTGCCTGGCGAACGAAGTGGAAGCGCACTTGAATGTGCTTGGTTCGGCTGTCAATTCCGTTAGATCGCTTAGTGATATCGATTGCGGGCATGTTGTCTTCGAACACGGTTACTAGCCAACGAGCAACCCCATCGATTTGCTCTATAATCTTGCTAATGTTGATAGCTTCCTTAGTGCCAAGGGTGAGCTGCACGTACTCAGCTTCCGTAGAGGAGAGAGTGACGATCGATTGCCGTCCAGACTTCCACACAATAGGAGTATCAAGGAGAGTGAAAAAATATGCTCCTATAGAGCGTCGTTCGTCAATACAGTCAGCCTACGAGGCGTTAACATATCCCTTCAGGCAGAGGTCTCCATTTCCTAGTGTAGCTCTGAAGACAAGCCTATGGTTCTTGTGACATACAATATAAGCCATAACGGTCATAATCGCTGTTATATGCTCTTTGGTAGGATTAGCGAGGAAACGCGAGAGGAGTCCTACTTGATAGGAGACTTCCGGTCGTGTTATTATCGTTACCTAGAGGGGCTCTCCAACAGCTCGCTAATATTGCTTCTTTAGGGGAGGCGGAGCTTGGTAATTGCCAGTTGCTTTGCGATATTCGTGTCGTGAGCTCATTGGCGTCTTCGGGCCTGGCTTGGAGATGTCAATACCGTAGTTGTCTGCGAGGCGCTGCACATAAGCGTCTTGCACGACATGCAGCGTTCCGGCCTTGCAATCTCGAATGATTCTCATGCCTAAGTAGTAGTACAGGTCCCCAAGATCTCGCATCTTGAACTTGTTACGCAGCATTGCTGCGACCGTCTCTAGCGATTAGAGATCATGCGCGACAATAAGCATATCGTCGACGTAGATAACAATAAGAGTCCCGCTCTCATGCTTGAATACGCAGACATCGTTTATGATTGGTATGAAGTCCAAATAGGACAGGAACTTGCCAAGTTCTTCGAACCAAAGCAACGGGGACTACTTAAGTCTATATAGTACACAGTTTAGTAGATAGACCTTGTCTCCTTATTTGAAACCGTATAGTGCTTCGATATAGATCTTACGCTCTTTGATGACAGCGTTAAGGAAGGCGGTTATAATATCGTACTACTAGTTGATGTACGTAGAATGCTGATTCGTGTAGTATCTACAAAGTGCGCGAAGCTGAAGTGCAGTCTAATCTAGGAGCCTGAGGCACACACACGTGACGTACTAGTGGCCTGGCAACACGTTGTGCAGTCTCCCTTCGGGCTGCATCAAGTCTACTTGTATTCAAGATTACGTTAGGCAATAATCGTATAAAGGATACGGAGTATCGTTGGTTTGACGACTACCGCGTAGGTCTCGTCGTAGTCGTCTTCGGTCTGTATATCGCTACGAACAACCTAGCGAGCCTTGAAGCGGCTGATCTTGCTATTAGCGTCCAGTTTGAGAGTGAATACCTACTTGCCTCGCAGGATCTTTGTGCCCGGGGGCGGAAGCAGTAGTTGCTAGGTGTCGTTCTCGTTCAGGCTGTCAAGTTCTGCCTCTATTGCTAGACGCTACTACGCTGCTTCCGGGGACTGCCGAGCCTGTTTCTCGCTCTTTGGAATAGTAACGTTAAGTACATTAATAACTGTAGAAGTCATAAAAGTAGTAATGGTCTCGTTCGGCATATTACGAAGCTGTTGCTACATCGGTTTGCTGAGTAAGTGATAAAACCCACGTCGAGTACGTCGATTCATGTCGTAGCCGGACTTGTCGCTATAAAGTCGGTCTGTAGGTAGCTTTCCTACGGTCGATCGTGTTGTTCGTCAGACGCTAGGCTCTAGCGTTGGTAAGTGCTCTGCCTCACCCCCGGGCTCTGACTGATTAGTCTCCGGTATTGCGAACTCTTCGTTACTAGAGGTTGCTTGAACGTCCGGTAGATCAGCAATCAGTTCGCCTCCCTTAGTGACTTCTCGTGCTAGTTTAATAGACTCGTTGTCTTAATCGTCGATCGTTGCCAGAGTGTCGATTGTTGCTCTCACCGCACCCCCAGCTTTGTTAGTCTTGTTCGATTGCACTAGAAACACCTCGTTAAACGATATCCAGTAGGCACTGTTGCGCACTAGCAGGGAGCCCATACGGACATCTTTGCTACAGTAGACCTTGTTCTTAGAGGCGACGTAGATATTGAATATCATGCGGCTCTCTTAGCCGACGATAATGCCTTGCTTTCCTATAGGGCCAAACTTGTCACTCGTTCTAATGCTATGGTTAAAGAAGACTGCCGTCGTTCCGAGAGGTTCGAAGTAACTAAGGTCACTTGTTCGTAGCTGCTTCTGCCAATTAGCAACGATATCGTCTGGTAACTGTTGTAGTATTCGGCTCGGCGTCTTATTAAGCAGTAGTACTGCATGTCGTACTACATAAGGCCAGAGGTGATTAGGTAGGTTACTGTCGATTATGATCTTGCGAGCTGTTATGCAGACGATATGATTGCTGACTTCTGCTTCGCTATTCTGAGTCGAAGAATGCGGAGTCGTTATCTGCAGTTGAAAGCCTTCGTCCCTTGCAAATTAATGTAGAGCATTGCCTCCGTGTTCACTGCTGCCGTCCAATCGAACGATCTTAATAGCTTTGCCAAGCTGTGTCTTCACAAGCCGAAACGTGTCTCGAATATGCACGGCTGCCCCTGACTTCAGTTCGGTATATCGTACAAAACGTTGTTAAGACGTAATGTCGGTGAAGAGCGTGAAATAACGCTCTTTCTAAATGCTAGGGTGAAGTACTGTAATAACGTCTACTACTACAATCGTGTAGGGATCCTCTAGTCGTATTATCAGTATGTGGTTGTAGACCTTGTAGGAGAGACTCAACTAGCAAACCGTGCACTCTCGGGGATGTTTAGTCATATTACCGTCCTTCTTGATAATGATGCGTCCTTCTCAAGCAAGCTGTAACAGTTTCCACGGGTGTAGATATCCGAGTCGACGATGCTATTCTTCTGCAGTTGCTTCTAGTGATCGTAGAGTCTTCGAGGAGACTAGTGCTGTCTTAAGAGGCGTTGTCTTCAAGAAGGGGAGTCCATCCCTTGAGTAGGTATAAGCAATAATTGCCTTCCTCGTACTGTCGGCATTATTCGTATATAGGATCTATTGATTATTATGGTAGAACACACCCTTCCTACGAAGTTGCTCTATAGATAGAAGGTTTGCTGCAAGACCAGGTACCAGTAGGACCTGCGTCAGTATCACTTTGCTAGTAGACTCGCAGTCGAACTTAATAAGTCCCGTATAAGTCGCTTAAATGGTTCCCTTACCAATCTTAATCGTGACGTTATAGGGTATCATTTGCTTTATATAGGACTGATCGTTAATTATGTAGTTGCTGCATCCGGAGTCCACGATGAAGTTAGTGGCGTCAGTCGCTGCTAATAGTGCCTTCTCGGAGGCGTAGGGAACCTCCGAGTCGGTCCCCTCTTAGTGGTAAGAAGCTATAAAGACTTGATAACGTAAATGATGGGGAAGCGAGCCACCCTGGGAAGCGAGCCACTAATATTGCCAAGACTCTTCAGGATTATATCTACCTCTGCGTAACATAGATACAATCAGAATCGTAATAGCTGGAGTTGTTCTCAAGGTCCTCTTCTACGTCCTCTTCGATCTCTGGGCTCGGAGAAGCTTGCTGTCGCCTTTTACGACTCTTTCTCTTCGCTGTCTCCTCCTCGGCTTGGCGGGCAATTTGTAGTACTTCTTGTGTACTATGCACAAAGCGTCCTTTTAGCGCGACTCGCTTCCCTGTTTTCCGAGCCTTTCGGGTACGTAGAAGCTCTTGTGTATTAGCAAGCTGTCTTTCTAGCGTTGCTACCCTCGCATTTGTTGCTTCAAATGCGCGAGTCATCCGTGCTGCGTATCGCTTAACTGGCGACGGCAAGGTATTGGCGTTCTGTAACGCAGCGTTAAGCAGCGAGTTCGCTTGTCGTAGTTCGGTACCCTCTGGCGGCGAGCTATTAAGAAGCGAAAGGTCGAGACTTTCTGAATTTGTATTGGTACGAGTATTAGAGGGGGAGAGGGTCGTCCTTGAGGCGATCTTATCGAGGACAGTAATTGGACTTAGTAGCTTAAGACCAGTCGCACGCCAGCCGCTTTTGATGTTTGATAATGTAAGTGCCTTCTCTCGTGCGCGGATGTATATGAACGTCCATTCAACTCGTGCAATCCGACCAGGATCGAGTCGAGAAACTCGATCTGTCTCAGCTGCGAGAGCCCGCTTTAGCAGCGAGAATACGCTAACATCGAGAGGTTGAAGAATATGCGAGCAATGCGGTGGGAGGATAAGCAAGTCGATAGCGTGCTCCATCACGTACGCTAAAACCTTTGCTGTAATATAGCTACTATGCCCGTCTGCGATAAGAAGACGCCGTTCTGAAGGGTTGTCCGGCCGCGTAGTAGGCTCAAATACCCTCGTAAGCCATTCAAAAGCGTGGCTATTGGACGTCCAGCCACTCGAGGACGTTGAGAAGTGCCAATCGAGTGGCGTATCTGCGGGTATCCAAGCTGTATTTGTATGCTTCGCCTTGTATATAAGCAATAGTAGTAAAGCCACTCCTGCTGCGCTAACGCGCCCCACCAGGGCGCGAGACAAACCAGGGCGCGAGTCGCTCCACCACCATCTTCGATCTTGAAAAATTGCTATCTCAACAACCACTTGATGAAATCACTTCAAATTGAAACACAGTATTGACAAGTATCTACAATCTCTGCTGACAAGTTCTAGAAGTATGTCCTTGCTGTTTGCACTTGCTGCAGGTTGGTGATCTCCTCTTTGGCCCTCTCATCTCTCCTATTATCTGAGCATCAATTTGCTCTTTGTCGACCATTGCCTCAACCTCAGCAACTGACAAGCCAATATCTGACTGCAGTACCTTCCTCTTCCTTTTCCTCCTTATGTGCATCTCCTCATTCACTCTTTGAATTTGAGACACTTGTGATTGAAGGAGGGCTGCTGAAGTAGCCATCATTTGGGCACCCTTTGCAAGCTGACTGACTGCCTCATAGATTGGGGTTGGTGAGCTACCCTGATGCCTCTCAAGCCTCTTCTTAATTAATGTAGCCTGCTTCTCTACTTCAAGAGTGTTGCTTGGTGTCTGTGGCTGCCATGAAAGTTGGGAGAAGAGAGGGCTTGGTGATCTGATAATAGGATCCAGCTTTGATAGGACTGCCTCAGGATCAAATGGATGTAGGCCAGCTCCTCTAAACCCTCCCTGAATATTCTCCTTTGTAAGAGAGGCCTGGAATGCAGTCTGGAAGCTGGCAAGGAAATCCTCCTTCTTGATATGGAAAATATGGTGTCTGATTAAGGCCTGGTTCTGCTTTGAGAAGGCTGTCTTCAGAGGGCTAAAGCAGCCAACATCCAGAGGCTGAAGAAGGTGTGATGAATGAGGAGGCATGAAGAGAAGGACAATATTCTTCTCCTCACAGAAAGACCTAAACTCAACAGAGGTGTGGCTCTCATGGTTATCTAGAATAAGCAGTCTTTTGCTGCCAATTGTCTTTGATCTAGTGTGCTTCTCAAAATGCTGGATCCACTGGAGGCCAAGTTGATTTGTAGTCCATCCATTTGAGCTGACTGCAATTACCCAGGTTGGTAATAGCTGAGAGAACCAGGCCTGATTGAATTCCTTCCCTTTCAGAATGAGAAATGGAGGAACAAGAGAGCCATCTGCACAGGCTCCTTGAATCAAGGTAACCCATTCAGTGTTGGTTGGCTTGACTTGCTTTGGCCTGCCTAGTCTGTCTGCTGCTGTGATCACCTTTGAGGCAGAGATCTCACCCATCTGAAAGCCAGTCTCATCAAAGTTGTAGGTGTCTTCAGGAAGGATGCCATATTTGTTGATTGTATTCCTAACAAGGCTGAACCAGGCCTGGATAATTGCTGGGTCTTCACAGAGCCTTCTCTGACATTCATATGTCCTTCCAAGTTTGATGGCTAGGGCTGGTGTCCTCTGAATAAACCGGTGTGTCCAGTTGACTCCAACAGGTGCTCCTCCTCTTGCCTGAATAATTGAATCTGCCATCTCCTTCACAATATCAATTGTTGGTGAAAGCCCTTGAGAATCCAGCTTCAGTATCTCTTTAACAAGTACCTCCTCTTCAGTCTTGCTCATATTCTTGTTGGTTGGCGTGTATTCCTCTCTTGAAGTCCTTCCAGTGATTCTGTGATGGAGGCTGGATTTTGAGACATTGAAGGCTCTAGCAGCAGCTGCAACAGAGCGAAATTGGCCTGAATGGAAAGCTGATA
>NHNV01000182.1:0-16212 GCA_002785995.1 Mycosphaerelloides madeirae | reverse complement strand
GCTCTACTGCCACTACCGGCTCTGACGATAACGACACCAGCCTCCGAACCTCGCTGTTTGCCTACAAACGCCGCAAAATCGATACCTCACAGCTTACTCTTGAAATGGACGCTTTTGAAGCCTACTTATCGACTGCCTGCGAACCTGACCCTCATATTGGCCTATCAAGTGAGCAGCGAGCTCAAACGCCACCATTTGATCCACTACAATACTGGTACGAGCGCCGCCACTCACACACTGAGTTAGCCAAATTTGCCTTTGATACACTTGCTATTCCTTTAATGAGTGACGCACCAGAGCGAGCGTTTAGTGCCGGCCGTGATATGATCACTTATCGACGCTCAAACCTAAACGACACCGTCATTGAAGCCTGCAGTTGTCTACGCAATTGGTATGGCGCGCCGAGTAAGAGCAGTGGACTTCATTCATTTGGTGACGAAGAGGCAGTTGAGTAGTCATATCAGTATAATACAGAGCAAGTTGTGGAGCAAGACAGTGAATATTCACGCCAGTATAGCAAAATATGATATACCTTCCTATTCAAGAAGGCGGTAACCAACGGTACTGATGGTATCCTTTATTTATGTGGCGGTACGGTACGGTCTGAGGGTCAATACCGTACCATACCGTACCATTTCACTCACTGGCTCTGGTCGCTCGGGACAATGGCAACTATGGCTACCTTCAAGCTTTCTGTGGCACCTGCATGGGCATCGGGACTCTTCTCTTCATCGCCGCGAGATATCTCCACGCAGGTGTCCAACTCAAGGCCGTGTAAGCACATAGTCATGTACATGATATTCTTCAGGCACATGGTGTCAATTGAGTATATCACGATCCAGCTTGGGACAAGCATACAAATCGACTGTCATAATGTATGAATGCTATTATGTAGCGTTCTTGACCCCGAAGTTGCGCAGACCCTGAAGTTGTGCACAAATTCGAAACGCTCAATACTCTCAACTATCTACGCAATGCTACATTGATGCAACCACCCTCGCTCTTGTTATCCTGTTGCTCAGATACCTCCTTAATAATATTCTCGAGCTCTGGAGTCGGAGATGCGATACGCTTTCGCTTACGAGTCTTTCTCTTTGCTGTCTCTGCTTCGGCTTTCCGTACAACTTCGAGGATTTCTTCGGTATTAAAAACAAACTTGCCTTGTAAGGCAACTCGCTTCCCTTTGGTTCATTTCTTTCGAGTTTCAAGAAGCTCTCGTTGTTCGGAGTTTTCTTTCCGAAGAAGCGTGTTCTCAGAGTTCGACTTTTCGAGAGCAGTAGTTGCTCGAGCAATATATCGCTTTACCGTGCTTTCAAGTGTTTCATTCTCTTGGATAAGAGAATTGAGTACTGAGTTTGCTTGTCGGAGTTCGGTACCGTCTGGAGGGGAGCTATCTAGAAGTGATCGGTCAAGAAGAGTCGATGTTGTCGGTAGCCTGTCTATATAAGGTGGAGGAGTACGAGAAGCTTCAGGCATTTCAAGCGTCGAGAGGATAGTGATCAGGCTGAACAGCAAGAGACCTGTAGCTCGAAAACCGGATAGTATATTATGTTGTACAATCGCTCGATCTCGTGCTCGAATATAGCTAGATGTCCACTCTACTCGAGGAATACGGCCAGAGTCAAGGCGGGTAGGAGTATCGGTTTTATTGGCAAGCGCCCGCTTTAGCGGACTAAAGGCAGCAACGTCGAGACGCTGTAGAATATGCGACGTATGCGGCGGGAGTACGACTAGATCTATCGCGCTATTAAGACAATAGGCAATAAATCGAGACGTTAGATGCGATCCGTGTCCGTCGAGGATAAGAAGTCGACGCTGGCTTCCGTCTCGTCTTGTCTCCGGGTCGAATACCGTAGAGATCCACTCGTAGGCGTGCGAGTCTGTTTTCCACCCGATATTACTCGTCGAGAAGCGCCAATTACGCGGCGTAGTAGGCGGAATCCACCCGGTATTTGTATAATTTGCCTTGAAGATAATAAGAGGCGGAAGTACGACGCCAGAAGCGCTTATACACTCGATTGCAGTTATCCACTCTTGCCGGCCGACTATACGTTTCCAACTCGCTCCATCTCTTATATTTATAAGTACTCGCGAGGCTTGACTCTCGCCAATAGCGAAACCCGACTCGTCAACGTTATAAATATCCTCGGGAGCGTTAAAGTTCGAGACAAATAGCTCCGTAAGACTTGAGAAGTAGGCCTCGACTATCGGATAGCGAGTACCGTTAAATCGACTTTTTCTAGCTGTCGACTCCACACGCCTCTTATGTACGGGTATCGAGTGTAAAACCCTCTTGTCCACTATTTTCCGGGTCAAGAAATCGAGGTCGTTGCGGAGGGATCTGGCGTCGAAAGCGGGACTCGAGAACGGCGTAATTCAAAAGCGAGTTCTCGTGTGAGTTTAATTGAAATTGTTGGAAAGAGGTAGAATCAGATTGGAAATCAAGTGGCAACAGACATTCACTTGCCTTCTATGCTTACACATACAGTCGTTTATGGAACCTTCTAGATGAGGAAGTATTTGTATATATAGCCAGTCTTTACCCAGCTAGACAATCAATCATTCATTCTTGAGGACTCAGCTATCCGATTGATTCACAAATCCCAACAGAAATTGGGCAGCCGAACTTTGACAAAATTGAGACCCACTTAGTAAGTGTCTGTTCTTCGGCGGTAGATAGGTATTGCTCGTGCTCGTGTGCTGTAGATTGAGTGTGAGGAGAGTGATACAGACAAGTAGATAGGTCTTGGATTGAATGAGTAAGTATTCGATAGGTTGCTAAGAGGTTGAAAGGGCTTCGAAGAAGAAGACCTTCTACCAAGCTTGGGCATTAAGACATGAACTCTGTCTGTTGACTGAAGACCAGCAACCCTTGCTGTCTTTGGCCGGCATCCTGACATTGAGAAACGCCGCCGGCGCGGCGGAATTGGAGCGTTGACTCGGGAATAGAGAATGCGCTTGCACACTTGCGAATTGAGGTATATTCGTTATTCTTATAAGCAGATTTAGCGTCTAGTATACGCTGTTCGAGATCCATATAGTAAGAAGACAGAGAAATAAGCGCGTTGCGTGAAGAACGAGAAGAGACGCGAAAGTATCGCGGGCCTGTGCGCAACTTCCGGGTCTGCGCAACTTCGGGGTCAAGAACGTTAATTGGCAATGCTCTATCTCAAACAATACACGCCTCTCTTCTTCAAGCCTCCGTCGACCCTGAGAACAACGATATCGTGGTCCAATCATTCCATATCCGTAGCGACTACGTGAGCTGCAAGCATACTGCGGTCGGTCAATGTATGACTTGTAAACAAAAGTATTGTGTTCCGGGAGGTTCAATCCAACCGCTGCTGCTAGCCCGCGCAACGTGACTTTCGATTATATGCAGACAAAAGCACCCTTGATGCCATTACTGACGACTTGTGTAAACGTTAGACAACCATTCAAGACGTCTCATTGCGCTTGCCAAGTGGGCGACTGATAAACACATTCACCTACGATTGAGTCTGCACTAAGCCTAGTGGGGCAATTTTGCACTGACTTGATGCCGTCCATTGTAGGGCAGTGACGATAATCGGCCAGGATATTGGATACCTCTTACGAAAAGGACAAACGCAGGCTTCCAAGATTGAGCGCTTGGTATCTAATCATCCTCTGACTCTCAACTCTGCGTTTCAATTCGAATTCTAGCGTTCGCAGGCACATAGATTGCATCTTCGTCCGCCGCCATAACAGCCCTCAGACTAAGTAAGCACAAGCGCATAGGTTCCGCCAGACTCCCTCTGCCCATGGATAGGTTCGCAGCATAACTCTCTCCACATATCACCACAGCTTCCATACGCACTACCTGTTGCAAAAATGCGAAGATTCGGGAACATTCACTTCTGATTACCAATTGCTAATAGCTCGAACCTTCCAGAATGCAGGGTAAGAGATATTTAAGGCGTAGTATAGGTGCAGTTTAGAAAAACAAGTAATCCACTCGTTTTACTTCACAACAGTCATGAGCCCGGAGTAGTCGCTCCTGTCTAGATCTACGACTAGATCTTCAAATATCTTCGACGAGTTTTGACAATTACGACGCCCTGTTTGCACCTACGATCTTGATCTACTAAGGGCATCTTTGATCGACGCAGCTACAGCGTCTCCGAGACCATTTGTACACCCTGGTCTATTTCAAATCTTCGAGAGGCATATCAAAGAGCCTCACAGAGCCTTACAGCGGAAAATTGTCCGATTAGGCTTAGCTCAAACTCGAATCTTGACATCATCTCCTCCGATTTCCTGCCCAACTTCAGGGACTACCCCTACTATCTAGCGGGCATTCACTCGATCAACACTACAGCTTGGTGTAAAGGGGGAATAGATCGTAACAAATCTGATTATCCAATCGATTTATGAGTAAGGCAGCTTGCTGCATCATTATTAGGCTAAGATTCCTGGAATCTTAGCTATTACGGCTAGAAGTTTCTCGACACTACGCATACCGGAGGACCTCTCGACACTTACTCTAGCCAATTCGACCTCCGGGAATTGGGAAATCAACTCGCTTTTACTATATGACCGATGTAACAATCACTATTTTGACCCAAAAGCTTTGGAAGCACAATGTCTTCAGAATCAACCTCCCTTGGACTAAAAGGGTTCCCCGCATTAACCGATAACAACTATACAATGTGGTTTGATCTCCTACAAGACTACCTTGGCGGCAAAGAACTCTGGGAGGTCGCTATACAGGCAAAACCAGCCGAGACTGATCCAACATTCAAGGATTGGAATACGAAGAATTGTGAAGCTCTCGCAATTATCAAGGGACTTGCCGGCACTAAACGAGTGCATCTTATTGGTCTCCGTATGGCTAAAGAAGCCATCAAAAAGATCCAAGCGATCTATGCTACCGCAACAAGTGATAAAGCAGCAATGCTTCTTGAGAAATACTATCACTTCCGCTTTACCTCGACAATCGATTTGACCGCCTCAAAGCTCACACAGCTTGCTAGCGACATTGAGCTTGCCGACAAGGACAAAAAGCCTTCCGAGAAGTCCCGTATCGCTGTCCCCCTAGGCTGTTTACCTAAGGAATACGACGGGTTTCGAACTGCCTTAAAGGCGGCTTCTCTAACGAATCTCACCTTCTCCGACGTTGTCAATCGACTCTGGGACATGGAAACCAACATAAAGAAGTCTTCAAAAGACTCTGCAGATGATCAGAATGTTGCCCGGTTTGCAAATGACCACGAAAACTACAACGAGAACAAGAAGCCTCAAAATGCAAAAGGCGGTCAAAACAAGAAGCCGAAGGGCGATTGCTTCTATTGCAAGAAGCCTGGACATCGTATTGCCAAATGCCGAAGCCGAATTGCAAATGAAAAGAAGAAGGCTAAGGCAGAAGGTGATTCAAAGGGAGAACAAGCCAATCTAACGGCTTGGACTACTATCGAGGAACAACCTGTTCTACACCCAGACACCTGGACTCTCGACTCCGGAGCATCTTAACACATGACTTTCGACCGATCCCTATTTGATACTATAACGCCAGACACAGGCGTTGTCCATCTAGCCGACGGGAAACCTCTTAAGATAGAGGGAAAAGGGGATATCTCGCTTCAAATCCTAGGGGATAACATCAGAATCCCGGGGGTATTACTCATTCCCCAGCTTGGATACAACCTGATCTCAGTTACCGCACTTGCGGACAACAATATTGCTACGACTTTCTACAAGAACAAAGCTATTCTCTCTCGAAACGGCTCGAAACTCGCTACTGCTAAGCAGGTTTACAACTCCTATGTTTTTCAACAAGTCGGACATGCTTTCCTTGCCTCTAGGCAACAGATTACCGACTCTGAGCTTTGGCATTGCCGTCTTGGCCATCTAGGAGATAGTAGAACGCTTAAGGCTACAAACATACTCGAGGGACTCCCAAGTCTTTCCCTATTGCCTTTGCCCTGTTCCATTTGCGCTACGACAAAGGCAACTCGGTTTCAGAACCATAGTCCGTCTCCGAGGGCCACCCGTGTACTTGAGCGAGTATACATCGACTTTTGGGGCCCACATAAGCATCTTTCGATTAGGGGGAGACGATATCTCCTTACGATAACAGACGACTACTCTCGCAAGTGCTGGGTTTGCCTAGCTACTTATCGATCCGAGGTCTACGACCTATTTGACAATTGGAAAGCCGAAGTCGAACGGGAATCAAAGACGAAGCTCGGATCTATTTGCCGCGACAATGCCCTCGAGCTTATTAAGCTAGGGGAGCAGTACAAGGGTGTCAGAATCGAACCGTCAACTCCTTATACTCCTGAACAAGTCGGAGTTGCAGAGAGACAGAACCGTACCCTTATTACGATAGCTAGGACCCTCCTAGCTACTGCGGGACTCCCTAAGCGGTTTTGGGGAGAGGCAGTCTATGCGGCTTGCTATTTGCACAATCGGATGCCAGTACAGGGTCTATTAAAGACCCCAGAAGAGCTCTATTCTGGCAAACGGCCCTCTGTTTCCCACCTTCGAGTCTTTGGGTGCATTTGCTATCCTACTATTCCTCGAGCTACCCGGGATAACAAGCTCGATCCTATGGCACTCCAAGGCATCTTCGTTGGCTATACGCCTAGTACAAGGCAGTACCGGGTCTATAACCCTTCTACAAGAAGGATAGGACTCTATACCTCTGTCCGATTTGACGAAACAAGACTCGGGTACCTTGTTATGCCTTCTCGATCTACTGATAGCTATCCTTTGCTACCGGTCCCCTTGGACAGTCTTCTTAACTTCGACATTGATCCCAAATACCTAGAAGACGACCTTTTTGCGCCAGGACTTGACTCGATTAATAACGACTCTGTTTTGATCGACTTCGACGATTTCACGTCTCGCCGGCAAACACGCAGCTCTGCTAATAATTCTCAAGACCGGGAGTTCATAGTAGACAATATTAATGTCTAGTAACGCCCTGGAAAAAATCCAAACTCGGATACTTTGGAGGACGAGGAGCTAGGGGGAGATAGAAATGAAGCTCCTACGCCTCCTCGACGGCCTCGACAATCTTCACTTGCCCGGAGAGCCCTGGAACGCTATCGAAATTCAGAACACAGCCTCGTGGTTAACTATCGAAGAGCTTTTGTAGTTACTACTCCTACGACCTATCGACAGGCTATATCCGGCCCTAATGCTCGAGAATGGCAACAAGCTATTCGGGATCAACTCCTCTCCCTCAAGAGTCTCAATACTTGGACCATAATCCCTAAGCCAAAGGGGATAAATCTTGTCAAACCGAAATGGGTTTTCAAAGTAAAGGAGCTCCCAAATGGCCTTGTCGATCTTCTTAAGGCTCGCCTTGTTGGAAAAGGCTTTACACAACGCGAGGGGATTGATTACGTTGACACTTTCTCTCCTGTTGTTCGTCTTGAGAGCTAAAGGCTCCTACTAGCCTATTCGGCAATTCGAGGCCTTACCGTTCATCAAATGGACGTCGTAAGCGCCTATTTCCTTACAGACCTTAACGAAGAGGTCTATCTCGACATTCCTGAAGGCTTTGACCTATTAGGACATAATACAACAGGCGACAAATGCCTTCGTCTGAACAAGGCATTCCCAGGCCTCAAACAAAGCAGGAGAGCTTGGTATAAGACTTTTGCGTCTTTCCTTGCTTCTATTGGGCTCTTTGCTATCCCCGCAGATCATTCGGTCTTTATAAACAAAGACAGAAGCCTCATAGTTGCCACATACGTCGACGATCTCCTTATTGTTGCTAAGGACGAAATAGCGATGATGCCGTTCAAGAAGGCAATCTCAGATCGATTCAAAGTGAAGGATGGCGGCAAGGCTTCTTATGTTCTCGGGATTGGGATCCAATTCGATAACAACGGATCAATTCGACTAGATCAATCGCATTGTATTCGTAACGCTCTTTGAGAGAGCAGTCTTGATACAGATCGACACTTTGGCCTATTGATTCCCGCAAACGGGTACTCGAACCTCTTTCCTAAGGAGAAGAACGAGGCACTTGAAGATCCCACAAAGTACCAAACGATAGTAGGAAAGCTCAACTGGATTGTTAGAGCTACTAGGCCAGACATTTCGTTTACAATACAACGGCTGAGCCAATTCTCGCATTTGCCAGCATCTCGACATTATTCCGTGGCAACAACATGCCTTTGGTACCTAGGGGATACTAGGGAACATTCAATTACCTATTGAAAGGACGGAAATCTCCTTCCAGAGATCTATTCCGATTCGGACTATGCTGCGGATCCCTCGAGACGATCTACAATGGGATACGTCTCTTTCCTAGCTGGAGGATCTATATCTTGGTCCTCTAAGCTTCAGAGGTTGGTTACTACTTCGACGACTGAAGCGGAATACCTCGGATTGTCCTATGCCTCTAAGGAGGCAATTTGGATCCGTTCTTTCTTAGAACAGATTGAATATCTGTCCGAGGAGGATCTACGACACCCGACGCCTATATACGGAGACAACAAGGGTGCTATCGCCCTTGTTAAGAACCCTGAGTTCCATTCAAAGACAAAACATATTGATATTGCTTCCTATTTCATCCAAGAGCTTTATAAGGACAACAAGATTGATATATGCTTCGTTCCTACTATTAATCAGCTTGCCGACTTCCTTATAAAGCCTCTGAACAAGCAGAGGCATACGCGGAGTACACAACAAGTCCTAAGTGTCCCTAAACAAGCGGTAAGAAATATCCAGGACTACGAAGGCAAGGACGGCAATAACAACGAGGGGGAGAACTAAGACATTCCCGAGTACTAGGTAACTTGAGGATTGACTTCTATGCTTCCCTAAAGCAAAGAAGTAGGGGGAGTGTTGCAAAAATGCAAGGATTTGGGAATATTCACTTCTGATTACAAGTTGCTAATAGTTGAAAGTCAGGCAGCAATGCACAAGCAGTCCTGACTCCTGCAGTTGCTACTTCATAGTAGCAGCCCAGGTATGACAATCACTTTGTCATGTTGATCTTATGGATGCCCAATGGGTGCCCAACACTCAGGATATATAACACACTCACTACGGTCTCCTTTGTAGAAGAATTAATCAATTCAATTTCCTCCAGTTCCCTCCTCACATTTCAACTCTAATAGCTCGAACCTTCCAGGGTGTAGGGCAAGAGATATATAAGGCGTAGTGTAGCTGCAGTTTAGAAGAGCAAGTATTCCACTCGTTTACTTCACAACATGCAGGACGTCGTACAAGCTATCTAAGAGTTGCAAAAGAGAACGAAATTGATGTTGAAAAAGGGTTCTTGGCAGAGCATATAGTTGATTGATGATGTCTAGGAAGCTACTGTACAGTTGAGTTATCCTATACCAAGGGCACTAGTTTTTCACGTGCACACACTAACTTCCAACAATTGAAGAGTTTGCTATGCCAAGCCAACTCCCAATTGGCTCGGCTAAATCTCCACTTGACTTAGCAACGCCATCTAACGCGGGGCACGGGGGTGCGGTCCGCACGGGGGTGCGGTCCAGAAATTTCGAGCCTACAGCAGAAGTAATTCATTTTCTTAACAACCACTGATTCAGTTTCCTTAAAATCGAATGGTATGGTACATCAATACCTATTATCTCTTTCTACATTGTCTGATAGTGTGGCCTTGTTGACCACATCCGCTATATGTTAGTAGTCTCTTCCTTAGTCTAGGCATCTCCTCCCTTATTCCAGCTTCAACAGGGTCTTCATCAATCACAGCCTGCACCTTACCAACTGACAAGGCATGGTCTGACTGAATAGCCTTCCTTTTCCTCTTCCTACGTACATGCATAGCCTCCTTAGCCTATTGAAGAGCAGCAACCTGTGATTGCAGAAGGGCTGCAGAGGCAGCCATAGTCTGTGTACCCTTCGCAAGCTGGCCAATAGCTTCGTAGATCGGAGTGGGTGAGCTGCTCTAGTGCCTCTCAAGCCTCTTCTTGATCAAGTTAGTCTGCTTTTCCACTTCTTGGGTGTTCTTTGGTGTCTTGGTGTACTATGACTCCGGAGATGAAGGTAGACTACAAGAGTCTAGCACTAGATCTAATTGAGACAAGACAGCCTCCGGATTAAAAGGATATATGCCAGAGCCTCTGAAGCCTGCTTTGATGTTGCTCTGTGTAAAGGAGGCCAGGAATGCTGTATAGAAGGTAGCTAGAAAGTCCATTTTGATGATATGGAAAACAATGGTTCCTAATTAGGTCCTGGTTCTGTTTTGAGAAGGCTGTCTTTAGGGAACTGAAGCAGCCAACATCCAGTGGTTGAAGTGTGGATCGATAGGGGTGTCACATCGTCGACGGTTGAGATGCTTCTGGAATTTTGTAGCAAGTTGGTTGATAAATCCATCTTGAAGCATGTAGATGTGCTTGCGTTTCCTGTCGCGGATTATTCGACATCCAAGATAGTAGTGGAGATCTCCAAGAGCCTTGAGCTTGAACTTTTTGGCCAGGAGTGAGGCAACTGCCTCAATGTCTGCATCCGCGCGTGCAGTAATAACCAGATCATCTACGTAGACCATGATAATAACGCCTGATTTGTGCTGAAAGAGACAGGCATCACTCCAGATTGGCGTGAATTGTAGAGAGGACAGAAACTTGGTTAGTTCCTGATACTAGAGAAGTGGGGACTGCTTGAGTCCATAGATGGCCCTCTGGAGGAGGCAGACAAGTGGTCGTCCTCTATTATTATACTGTTCAAATCCGTGTGGCTGTTCGACGTAGATGATATAGTCCTTCAATCGTGAATGTAGGAAGGCTGTAACAATGTCGTATTGTTGACAGGGCATGTCCTTGCTGCTAACGATTGACAGTAGGAACCTTATAGAAGAGGACTTAGCAACCGCTGCATATATGTCCTCGTAATTGACACCATGCTGTTGGGTAAAGCCCTTAGCTACCCAACGAGCTTTGTAGCGAGCAATCTTGCCGTTTGCGTCTCGCTTGATTGTATATACCCATCGTCCTTCTACAACTGGGTTTCCATCTCTTTCTAGAGGTGGCAGTACAAGCTTCCAGGTGATGTTCTTATTGAGGCTATCAAGCTCTGACTGCATAGCTGCAATCAAATGCTCAGCCTGCGGCGAACGTATAGCTTCTTCATAGGTCCGAGGGATGATGATATTGTCACTCTCTGTCTCGGACAGTCGTATGCTTGCCATAAATGCTGTATGGATTTGGCGAGGGATCGGCTGTGCCAGAGCCATCGAAGCTGTGTTCTCTTCAATTGGCCCGGCATATCCTTTCTGAGGAATCATGCCTTCCACCCTCTGCCAACGGTTCTCAATGACTTTCGAAGTCGCACGCTTTTCTCGAAGCACACGCCTCTGTGGAGCTTCAGACGGCTGCGTGTGCTCCCTGCCTAGCTCAGGCAGGCCTGTGTCGATGTCTCCAGTATTGTCTTTGTGCAATAATTCCGGAGCTTTGCGCTGTGCAACAATAATGTTGTCTTCCTCATTGATAACAGATGACGGAGCCTCTTCACCTCCCTCACCCCCTGAAGGGGCGGAGTCAGCATTCTCATCTCCTGAAGGAACAGAGTGAGTAGAGTCTAGGGGCGATTTGTCGCTCCCTTGGGGTATGTTATAGTTCTGGTGTGACCACAAATAGCCGTCAAATGGGTCAGTGCCTTCTTGTGCTTCTGGATCGTCTGTAGACCTGTCTGTAAAGCTGACACTCGCGCTGCGGATAACCTTATGAAGTAGAGGTACCCAGACCCGATATATGGTGCGGCTCTCGAAGCCAACAAGCACCCCCTTAAGGGTGCGTTTCTCGAACTTGTCACCGCGCGGCACGTCGTTGTCATAGACGTAGGCCTCACAGCCAAAGGGCTGGAGATTAGAGACATCTGGATGGGCCGCCTCGGCCTCTGTTCCGAAGTCTTCCATTAACCGCGAGTACGGCGACTTCTCTTTAAGTGCCTTGGATGGCATCTGATTCAATAGGTATGTAGCTGTCTGTACAGCCTCAGGCCAGAGGTATTTCGTGATTCCAGCTGCAATAAGCATTTTTCTTGCTGATATAGTGACAATATGGTTGGAGACTTCTGCTAATCCATTTTGTTCACTGTTGTGTGGAGTAGTCGGGAGGATCCTGATCCCTCGTTCTCTGCAGAACTCTATGAAGATTTTGTTCTTCACAGCAAGGTGATTGTCTATTCGAATTCGCTTGATCTGCTTCTTCAACTGGTTCTCGACATATTGGATGTGTTCCATTGCAAATGCCCCAGCCCCATCCATTGTAGGATGGCACCGTGTGTGCCGATACAGACTCGTAGTGTCTGTAGCAACGGTAAAGTATCTGACATTTCCAACTCCCTTTGTAGTCGGTACGACCGTATCAAAGTTGAGTTCGTCGTAACACTCAGCAGGGCGCTCTCGTAGCACCCTTGAGTACGTTCGTTTTGCAGAGGCGCTGATGCATGCCTCGCGGGGTGACAACTTTATGTCCCCTCGGATTTTGATGCCAGTATGTGTCTTCACAGCTGACTCGAGTGCTTTGCCAGAGATGTGGCCAAAGCGCAGATGCCATTCATCTGCTGTAGCAAGTGATGGATGGATCACTTTGCTGTTGAAAAGTGCGGCCTCGGAAGGGCTCTTTGTAGCCTCTGTTTCCGCTGCAGTCGCAACGAATGCCTTATTGTCATTATAGACTAACTGAGGCAACCCATGGATTGTCCTTACGGTACCAATATCACCGTCTTCTTTAGTAAACAAAGTCTGGGTGTCGTTCCGACAGAACAGACCTTTCTGGCGGAGCTTTTCACCAGAGATAAGATTTGCAGCGATATCCGGAACGTACAGACATCCTGTAATAAGGACTTCCTGTAGAGAGCCGTCCGGTGCAATTAGAGTCCTTGGAACAGTTCCAATTGCCTTTGCTTCTAGTATTTCATTGTTACCAACAGTGACAGTATCGACGTAGGGCTGATGCTTTAAGAAATGCTGCAAGTCGTTGATGCAGTGTACTGACGCTCCAGTGTCAAAGATCCAGCTGTTCCTAGCCTGTATGTCTGCTTGGACTGTGCGATAGATAGACGAAGTAACTGTAAACGACTTCTGTGGCCTGTGATTGCCATCTTTGCCATCATTCTTGTCTTTCTTCAAATGCTCCGGTTTCAGTTCCGGATGCAAGGCCTAGCAGTAGTCTTTCAGATGACCCTTTCTGTCACAGTAATCGCAGTGTTTGTTGCTGCGAGTATCACCATGTTTGCCGCCTCTCCAACGGCTGTAGTTATTGCCGCGATGGTCGTCTACGCCTCCACGGCGGACGGTATTTGCTGACTTGGTTGCAGCATCCTCTGCCTTGTCGTCTTCCATAAGTGAATGGATGATGTCGTCAATAGCAGGCAATGTGTTTTTAGTCCTTTTGGCCAGATCATTCCGTTGGATCTTGGCCCAGGTGCTGTACTTTTGAGAGACTCGTGCGATGAAAGAGTAGATCAACACCTCGTTGTCTACATTCATTTCCAGCATTTTTAATTCTCCAAGCACCTCGCGATATTGGCGACAGAACTCCTCGATGTCGTTACCGAGTGTAAGGCTGTCCTATCGCTCAAAGACTTCCATCCGATGTCCGACACCTTCTGAGCCATAGTCCTTCTTTAAGACTGTCCAAATCTCGGTTACAGTTTCAATTGATACAATCGTATCCTAGATGGCCTAGATGCAGTTGATTGTAAGGAACACAGCAGCCTTGCTTTGCTTCTAAGTCCATACTGCATAGTCCGTAGATGGGGCTTTTAACGAGGGATGATTCGGGTCGATATACTTCTACCAGTCTTCTCCAATGGCTGACTTCTTGACCAGTGCAGCCCATGCTTTGTAGTTGGACCTGCCCCTTAAGAGAGGGATCTTGTTGCTGTTGTCGCTGCCCATATTGGATAGGCTGTAGTCGATAAGCAAAGGCAGGAAGACACCGGATTACGCAGAACCCGGGCTCATAACCAGTTGGAAGAAGATGAAAGGTAGAAGGAGGCACACAGTGACATATGAAACGTCTGTACTGATATGACTGACTATCTACAAAGAAGACAGGTCGGTGCTAATATATACACCATAGAGACTGATCAGCGCTATAGGCAGCAGTAGGCAGTAACAGGCAGCAATAGGCAGCAGTGATCGTGTGGTAGGGGAACTCGGTATTCTCAACTCCTGCACTTCCAGTCCCTCTGTGAGTACCTGTCCGTGACACCAACCCGTATTTGTATGCTTTACCTTATATATAAGTAGTAGTAGTATCGTACGTCCTACTATACTTATATACTCGATCGTAGTAATCTACTCTCATCTCCTAGTTACGACCTTCCAACTCGATTTCTCACGTATATTTCTTAAAGCTCTTAACAACTAGCTTGTACCGACGGCGAATCCGGACTTATCTATATTATATCAGAGCTTAGGGAGGTATTAAAATCGGAGGTAAAGCTCGGTCGTCGCTTTAAAGTAGGTCTTTATAACGTTAAGATTCGCAGTACTATACTATGTAGCTTCGATCTGCCGTAGATATACTCCTTGGATCTCGGGATGTAGATTTCGAAAGCGGTTAAGCTAACGCGCCCCACCAGGGCGCGAGACAAACCAGGGCGCGAGACGCTCCACCACCATCTTCGATTTTGAAAAATTGCTATCTCAACAACCACTTGATGAAATCACTTCAAATTGAAACACAGTATTGACAAGTATCTACAATCTCTGCTGACAAGTTCTAGAAGTATGTCCTTGCTGTTTGCACTTGCTGCAGGTTGGTGATCTCCTCTTTGGCCCTCTCATCTCTCCTATTATCTGAGCATCAATTTGCTCTTTGTCGACCATTGCCTCAACCTCAGCAACTGACAAGCCAATATCTGACTGCAGTACCTTCCTCTTCCTTTTCCTCCTTATGTGCATCTCCTCATTCACTCTTTGAATTTGAGACACTTGTGATTGAAGGAGGGCTGCTGAAGTAGCCATCATTTGGGCACCCTTTGCAAGCTGACTGACTGCCTCATAGATTGGGGTTGGTGAGCTACCCTGATGCCTCTCAAGCCTCTTCTTAATTAATGTAGCCTGCTTCTCTACTTCAAGAGTGTTGCTTGGTGTCTGTGGCTGCCATGAAAGTTGGGAGAAGAGAGGGCTTGGTGATCTGATAATAGGATCCAGCTTTGATAGGACTGCCTCAGGATCAAATGGATGTAGGCCAGCTCCTCTAAACCCTCCCTGAATATTCTCCTTTGTAAGAGAGGCCTGGAATGCAGTCTGGAAGCTGGCAAGGAAATCCTCCTTCTTGATATGGAAAATATGGTGTCTGATTAAGGCCTGGTTCTGCTTTGAGAAGGCTGTCTTCAGAGGGCTAAAGCAGCCAACATCCAGAGGCTGAAGAAGGTGTGATGAATGAGGAGGCATGAAGAGAAGGACAATATTCTTCTCCTCACAGAAAGACCTAAACTCAACAGAGGTGTGGCTCTCATGGTTATCTAGAATAAGCAGTCTTTTGCTGCCAATTGTCTTTGATCTAGTGTGCTTCTCAAAATGCTGGATCCACTGGAGGCCAAGTTGATTTGTAGTCCATCCATTTGAGCTGACTGCAATTACCCAGGTTGGTAATAGCTGAGAGAACCAGGCCTGATTGAATTCCTTCCCTTTCAGAATGAGAAATGGAGGAACAAGAGAGCCATCTGCACAGGCTCCTTGAATCAAGGTAACCCATTCAGTGTTGGTTGGCTTGACTTGCTTTGGCCTGCCTAGTCTGTCTGCTGCTGTGATCACCTTTGAGGCAGAGATCTCACCCATCTGAAAGCCAGTCTCATCAAAGTTGTAGGTGTCTTCAGGAAGGATGCCATATTTGTTGATTGTATTCCTAACAAGGCTGAACCAGGCCTGGATAATTGCTGGGTCTTCACAGAGCCTTCTCTGACATTCATATGTCCTTCCAAGTTTGATGGCTAGGGCTGGTGTCCTCTGAATAAACCGGTGTGTCCAGTTGACTCCAACAGGTGCTCCTCCTCTTGCCTGAATAATTGAATCTGCCATCTCCTTCACAATATCAATTGTTGGTGAAAGCCCTTGAGAATCCAGCTTCAGTATCTCTTTAACAAGTACCTCCTCTTCAGTCTTGCTCATATTCTTGTTGGTTGGCGTGTATTCCTCTCTTGAAGTCCTTCCAGTGATTCTGTGATGGAGGCTGGATTTTGAGACATTGAAGGCTCTAGCAGCAGCTGCAACAGAGCGAAATTGGCCTGAATGGAAAGCTGATA
>NHNV01000181.1:0-16380 GCA_002785995.1 Mycosphaerelloides madeirae | reverse complement strand
AACGACGACATTACCGAAGCCTCTGCATGTCTCAGAAGCTGGTATGGGCCACCGAAGAGCCGGAAGCATAAGAATGGCGCTATTGAGCATGCATTTGATGTTGAAGAAGAGGTAGTGGAAGCATACAAGGGTGAAAGTGAGATTGAAGAGACGCAGCAAGAGGCAGAAGGCAGTGGCCAGGGCAGGTATACAGAAGTTGAAGAGATACAAGATGAATAGACATCATTTAAGAGATTTCTACAACACCCTGACCACTAGGAATTACTGGTTAACCAATGGTCAAACGGTCAAAAGATGCTGATCTTATTGGGCAGTCATGAAAACACCTAATGGTCATGACCAACCAGACCAATAAGCCCGCTGTATAGGACTGATCGTTAACCATGTGGTTGCTGCATCCGGAGTCCACGATGAAGTTAGTGGCGTCAGTCGCTGCTAATAGTGCCTTCTCGGAGGCGCAGGGAACCTCCGAGTCGGTCCCCTCTTGGTGATGAGAAGCTATAAAGACTTGATGACTGCCAAAGTCAGGCTTCATCAGGTCTTCTAGGTCAAGGTCGTGCATTGCAGTCGCCAAGTTGGCACGAACCGGTGTTGTAGACGTCGCTTCTCCGGTAGTAGTAGCGAGATTGGCTATGCGCCTAGGCTTTGGTTTCCACGTCTCTGGAGCCAGTTCAGGGAACTTGAAGTAGCATCGTTCTTCCGGGTGATTCGTAAACCCGCATCCGTGCTCTGAATAGACAGTCCGGTTGGCGTTGCTGTTTCCGCCTCGACCGCGTCCTCGTCCCCGAGTGTTGCTTCCGCCTCGAGCCGGCGGGTCAGGCGTGGTGGTTCGAGAAGCTGCGAGATTAGCGTTGGCTGTTGCGCTGCCTTCCTTGCGCTTGGCTTCGTCGATGAGCTGGGCGATATATTTGTCCAGAGTGTGCACCGTGCTGTCTTTGATCTTCTCGTCTGCATTACACTAGCGTAGATCGTTGCATTTGGCAGCGACCCATGATTCGAAGAAGGGCTCGACCTGCCGCATGAAGTCAAATAGGACGAATGCCTTTGGAAACTCCATCTCAGTGCCTGTCAGTCGCTCAACCGTCGATTTGAACTCCTGGCAGAAGAGGCCAAGGCCAGTCCTGTTGTAGTGCATCGCGGGTGAGGTCTGGTAGTAGATGACTGTGGAGTATAACCCGGACTGACCGACCGAGCCGAAGGTGTTTTTCAGGTAGTCCCACAGTTTGTGAGCCTCTTTGAGTCCCCGGCAGCTGTTGGCGACAGGAGTACTCAGTGTGAGCATGATCTTTGTGCGGGCTTGATGTCCCTTAGCGTCGTGTGCCTCAACACGATCGCGGAAGTCCTCTTCTTCTTCATTCGTCTTCTTTGTAGGCTTGGGCTTGAGGTCGTTGGTGTCGACCCAGCGCCAAAGTCCTGCTCCGTGAAGTGCGCTATGCATCATATCTTCCCATTCGGCATAGTCGTCCTTGCCTGTCAACTTCTTGAAGGTCTTGGCCTCGAGGAGTCCGAGGTCAGCCATGTTGTAGTCGTGGTGGAGTGCCGAGGGAGGAGCGGAAGGAGGTAATGAGGTAGGAGTAGGAGTAGGATCGTCGAGGCTGCCGATATTCGTGATTTTGAGTAACTCGGTTGCTTCGTCGACGTCAATCTCCGGTCCTGCTGTCTCTGCCGGCAATGAGCGGTCAGTGGACATATACTTGACACTGTTTGGCAGTGCTGTGCCTGTTCAAACACGAGAATAACGCGCTTCTTCGCGAGACTCGAGTTGATACAGTATGCGCCTGAGGGCGGCGACGACGCTGTGTCTGTCAGATTGACCAGCGGTTTGCTGGGAGTCAGTTCTACGTATTCAATGAGTGTATCTGCGCAATGTTGAAGTGCGAGGGCTCATAACCAGAGAATGTGTGTAGAATGCTGCTTAGTCGTAGTATCTACGAGAAGCGCGAAGGAGAAGTGCTGTCTAATCTAGGAGCCTGAGGTACACACGCGTGACACACTAGCGGCTTGGCAACCCGATGTGCAGTCCTCCTGGCTGCATCAAGTGTGTTTCTCGCAAGGCTGCGAGTGGGCTGTGCTGTTGCATGTTTGATGGGGCCGCCCATCTCGCAAAGCAAGCTGCATGCACGCACGCCCGAACCCCGCCACATTCTCGCACTTTGTAACCCCCATGCAATAGCTCTGCGCCGTGTGATTAGTCGACTTTGGGATTCGCGCTAGCGACACGGCAGAAGTCTGGAAGTTGCCTTCACGTGCAAGGCCAGACCGGTGAAGGGTTAAGATTGCCTTCGAACAAGCATCCGCCCCCAAACACGCGTTGCCTCCTGATGGGCATCCACTTTCATCTTGTTGATGCTTGATCACCCCCACTGCGGCGGAAACCGTTTGCCAGCCGTGGTGCAAGGAATCTTTCCGCCCCAGAGCGACTTCGCGACCTTTTCGACGGGCCTCCCAATGCTGTCGGTGCACAACCTTTCTACGACATGATTTGCGACTCTTGTGAGACCCAGTTCTTCGCCCCCGAACGCTGGCACCTGCTCGAGAGAGGTGAACCCATCGATTTTCCGCTGCCAGCGAAACCATCATGCACGATTTGCTCTACGATACTACAGGATGTTGCCACTGCAGTATTTCTGAAGTTGAGTGACAGATCTTACAATCCTGGAAAAGAAGGCTGGAAAGATGTCATACCCGATATCGACAGATTGCCGAATATTTGGTCGAGGATCGAGAAGCGGATTGGGAGGTACTCGTTGATTGTTGGACCGTGTTATGGAGTGGAGGTCGTCATGAAGAGGAACGCCGTGAAGGAAGATCCCAGCCTGAACGGTCCTCTGATGAGCCGTGAAGCTGTGGAAAATGCTTCTGGTGAGTACGACATAGCGACCTTGGACTTGAACGCTCTAACCTTTTTCCTGTCTCCAAGGGCCGGTAAGAGTGCTGCAGTCTTCTGAGGGAGCTTGTCGCAAAGCTTATAGCGAATAGGCGACGAAGTAGAGAAGCGAGACGATCTTGGCGAGAATACAAAAGACGACGCATCAATACGGCGAGCGAACATGTGGCTCACCGACTGCCAAAATAAAGAAGGTCACAAAGACCACCCGGAATGTACCGCAATGCGAGAGAATCAAGAGAAGCGCAGGCTTAACGGATATGATGAAAGTATCTTCATGCCCACTCGTCTGATTCATGTTGGGCAAGAGGGAGATGACTACATTTGCGTCAAGCGCACAAAAGAGGACAGAGTCTCAGAGCCGTACACGACGTTGAGTCACATGGTAGGACATCGTTGCTTCCTCCATAGTCATTACCTTCACTGACAATCTGCTCCAGTGGGGCATACCATCTGGAGAAAGGTTTACTCTCCTCCCATCGAACTTCGATCGATTCTGCAACCCCGGCATCAGCCTTTCCGATCCCAGATTTCCGACAAGTTTCAAACAAGCTGTCGAAGTGACCAGAAAACTTGGTATCAAGTACCTCTGGATAGACAGCATCTGTATCATTCAAGATGAAGCCATCGAGGATTTCAGGAAAGAGAGCAAGATTGTGGAGCGGATATACAGAGAATCATACTGTAACATCGCCGCAGTGGACTCCAAGAATGGCAAAGAGGGTCTGTATAGGGCTAGGGATCCCAAAGAGCTTGCGCCGGACATTGTCGGGCTAAGAGGCAGGAAATACGCATTACTGAGACCAGATTTTTGGCAACAGCAACTCCTTGACGAACCGTTGTATACGAGAGGGTGGGTCGTGCAAGGTAATTGACGGTCCCCTGGGCAGATTCCCTTCCGGACATCCAGACACTGACATGCTATTGGCAGAGCGCATTCTGACCGGACGAATCCTTCACTTCGCCAAAGAACAGCTCTTTTTTCAATGTCCGAGCATCACGGCATGTGAGAGTTCTCCCAACAGTCTTCCTGTGGGCATCCAAAGCGAGCAAACCAAACTGGAGCTCAAGCTCCGTCGAGCTTTACATCAGAATTGGGAGAATCAAATGAGTGCCGCCGATCTGTATGGTGTCTGGAGACACATCATTTTCCTTTACAGTTCTTGTGACTTGTTCGGTGACATGGACAAGTTCGTTGCGCTGCAGGGCATGGCAACCGCTGTTTCGCGAGCAATGGGCGATCTCGGGAAATTCGCTGCTGGCTTGTGGGATGCCAAAAGCGGACAGAAAGAAGACAGAAAGAGAGTTAATCTTCCGGATCAGCTTGGTTGGAAAGTAAGAGACGGAGCACATCGGCTTGGAAGGCGATCGAGGCGGTACGAGGATTATCGTGCTCCCAGCTGGTCTTGGGGCTGTCTTGAAGGGATCGTAGATTTGAAGGATCGCATTGATCGCCGCAGGGAAGACGACGAGTACAGCGCGGAAATCCTGGACTGTTTTGCTCATGTCAAATTCCCAGAACTGCCATGTGGTGCCGTCCGACCGGAGGGAACGCAAATGAAAGTCTTGGGGAAAGTCGTTGAGGTGACCCTTACGGTGCCCCATGAAGACGAAGATCGAGGAAAGGGGTCGGTCAAAAACGGGTCGGTCAAAGCAGAGACGGATTCAGATCCAGGAGAGTTGGCATCAACGTCAACTGCGGATGGACTAGGCAAGAGTTGGAAGCCATGCGGCAAATGGAACGAGTGGAAGGTGTACTGGGGCTCCAAAAGCAATGGGAGTGGCGTTGATCAGGACTCCAAATGTGTGGCGTATCTCGACACAATTGAAGACATGAAGAGCTTACGCACCGAAAAGGGCTTGCCCATCAACGTCCGCAGAGCGTCGGTGCTATTGCTTCGCTACTACAGGACCGAGTTCGAGGGCTTTTCCGGTCATGGGTTGTTGCTCCGCGAAATTGAACAAAAGCGGCAAAGCTTGCGGATCGGATTGGTGTCTTTCGAAGAGCTAAGCCATGATGAATGGGCGGAACTGTCGGGTTGTGGGTCTGAACGGGAGGTCGTCCTTGTGTGGTATCGCAACCCGACTGAAGATAGCGAGAGTGTAAATCGAATACAGAATTTCTATGGCGCTACATGAACACTATCCGACGATTCATTGCCGAGTTGTCAAGAGAAGATGGTCCGCAACTCGTGCTTCTCTTTGTTTGCCAGCAACTCCTGGACTTCTTGAGTCGATTTGTACTGCTCCGCAAACCGAACAAGGCTCATGCCCTCGCAATGTTGCAAAGCGCTGTATCCGGCACCAAACAGTCTGTTGATACCCTCAAGACTGCTTCTTTTGATAGCCTTTGACATCAAAGCCTCAAAGTCCGGACCAGGTGAGATAGACAACATGTGTATCTTCTCAATGAGAATCAAAGCCACGTCGAAGAGGTCCAGCTTCCGGACTTCGCGGAACAGGTGCTGTTCCGACCAGTCGACAGTGGTAGAGGCTTTTCGTCCGACCATACAATCCAATGCCTCAAGATACTCCCTTTGCATGGTATTCCTGTATTGATCCATGGCAAGCACAAGCGGAGTACGACCTTCAAAGTCTGGCCTGTCTTTGCAGGAGAAGAGCCGATCTGGAAGACGGTGGAGAAGACTGATGTTCCTTTCAACGACCGCTTTGTGCAAGATTGTGCCGCCGGTCTGCGGATCGAACGCCATGTGGTTCGGAACCGTGGTAGTATCAAATCCGGCCGGTACCTCAGCCGCGTCCAGTGACCAGGTGTTCGCAAGATCGAGTGACTGATATGCGGTAGTTGAGTCGCTGCTCGGACCGTGTTTAAGTCCGAGAAGACCGGTTTTGCTGCTGCCATGATAGATCCGGGCAATATCGCCGGGCAAAAGGCCATATCGGTCTTGGATCTCTGTCGAGGCACCTGCTTTCTGCAAGTGCTGCACAACTTCTTCCTGACCGTGGCAACAAGCTACGTGCAGTGGAGTCCATCCATGGTGGTCTCTGCAATCCAAAGAAACACCCTCGACTTGCGTTAGAATTTCGAAGGCGCAGCCGTGCCTTGACGCGGTGTGCAGAAGGTTCCGTCCATGTGCATCGACACAGGCTAAATCCGCTCCACGCTGCGTGAACAGTCTGAGCACTTCATCAAAGACTGTCATGTTCTTCCGTAGTCTGCGATTTTCGAATAGCAGCCTCACTGGTGTCATTCCATAACGGTCAACAGTGTCCACCACATCTGGACCACAACTTGTTGATTCCAGAATCCTCTTGATGTGACTTGCAGAGCCATATCGTGCCACGTAATGCAATGCATTGCGATTCACACCGTCTCGAGCGTCGAACTTCAAACCATTTCTCTCAAGAAGAATATCGAGTCTTTCTGCACAGTATGGATTCACTGCTCTCAAAAGAGCAGTCTCTCCATTTGCAACCTTCTCGTTGATATCGAAGAGAGGCGAGGTGACCAATTCCTGGAACCACGGAAAGTCTTCCTTGCCCATCGCCGCGATCAAGGGTGTCGTGTGTGTTACTGAGGTGGGTTTGCGTTTTGGCGATCGAGAAAGCAGCAATTTGAACCTATCTCTGCCAGGCTCCTCCCGGGTAATCTCGTGGACAAGGACAGACTGTCCGTATTTGTCTTCTAACAAGAGGTTCGCACCGGCATTCTCTAAGGCATCGACTGCATCGATGTCATCGGCCAGACATGCAACCATGATGGGTGTATAGCCCTGCATGGTCTCCTGGGCGTTCAAGCTGGTCGCCTCAAATCGAGGTACAAGTTTGTTCAGTCCAAACCAGGCACAAATATGCGCGGCATGCCAAGTGGATGCTATGGCCCGGCTATCATGGCGTCGGCTTGCCAGGTATAAGCATGCCTTCAGCCGGAGATCATCATCTAGTAATTGACGTGCCTCATCAATGATGGTTCCGGTGTCAGCCTTTTGTCCGTTGTATTTGTCGTATGCTGTGGAAGCTCTCAAGAAATTTCCCCAGCTCCATGCCGCGAAGACCGCGAAGGGGTCATCGTCTGCAATCTGCGACAGTCCAGACTCCAGACTCGGGATCTTCGTGTCGATATCGAGGAGACGTCTCAAGCAAAGGGCAGCCAACCCCGTCTTGACTTCACGGAAAATATCGTCGCAGTTCTCTTGCAGATAGATCTTGACATTTCCGTAGAACGGCTGAACATTATCGTCATCGTCGCGATAGATGAGGCCTTTGCAACAAAAGCTCAGTCTTCCCTCGATCACGGAGACTGCCTCAGTGATGGATGAATTCGTAGTCTTGACAGCACTTGCCAATTCCTTTGAGCTCATCGGATCGACAGTCTGGGCCACCAGATTCAGCGCTGTCAGTCCAATCAGGCGGTATTGCTCGGGTTGTTGCTGAACCTTCCTCAGCAAAGTGTCGAAAAACGCAGCCTCGGGCAGAGACACGTGAGTTTGGAGATGGCTAATTTCTTCGTAGCCGTTCATTTGAAAATCCCGAAGATAGTCCAGAAGGGCTTTCGTTATACCAAACGAGCGAAGCGATCTCTTTGCGATGCTATCGCTCAGTGAATCGATCATGTCCTCCCTTTGCAGTTGCTTGGAAAGAGCTGGGTCGTACTCTTTGCTCTCCAGCCGTGCACGCAGCTCGTTTGAGGTGAACTCCCGCAGAATATCGTCATCGTGAAGGAGATCAAATTCCACTCCCTCAAAGTCCTGATGCAGCATGTGCCCGGCTTCCTCGCACTTTGCTCCCTCGTCATAACAAGACTGACATAGGAAGAACGCTTCGCACTTTTCGCAACGCCAGTAAAGTCGGAGTCCGCGTTGAGAGCAATCAAGTCCGTCGCAAATGATACGCGGCTGTTGATGCAAGGGTTCCGAGCTGGTGAGTAGTAAGAAGAAACCGAGTTCCTGTAGCTGCGGTAATTGCTCTTCCAGATCATCAGAACAGAGATGATAGGAGTCAATGATGAGAAACTTTTTCTTAAAGCTTTCACATGCGATCTTCATCTGGCTGCAGGGGTCCGAGAAAGAGACCTCGAAAGCCGCATCCGAGATTGGTTCGCCAGGAGTATTTGTTTCCTCGAGAATCTGCCTGAGTCCTACGCGATAGAGGCTTCCAACGGTCTCGAGGCCGATATTCGGTTCAACATGAAGATCCTCCGGGTTCAGATATACAGATATGACAAGGTTGCTGGGACTTTCTGTCCGGAGCTTTTGTGCCACAGCAGTCGCGAGGATAGTCTGGAAACTGAGCGTCAGATGTCACCCACAGCGAGACTCAAGCAAACATACCTTCCCGCTTTGAGGTGGCCCGTGTATGTACAGCCTCTTCCATTGTGCCTCGCCTCCTGCCCAGATACCATAGACCTCAGATTCGAAGAAAGATTGGAAATTGATTGCATTACCAAGACACATGAAATCGTCTTCGATCGTTTTTCCCAGTGACCTGAAGTCATGAGGGCTGATATCGTCATACTCCATGCGTTCGCCACCCATGTTGGATAGCATGTTGTTAGGAGCGTTGAAACTTCTTCACCTGCCGCTCGTGGGTGACGGATAATGTGGAATAATGCGTGCCGCATATTCTGCCGCTGGCCGCGAGGGCCATCCCCTGAGAGGCATATTGGCACCAGTTCTGCCGCTGCTGAAAAATTCGATGAAGGCCCGCCACTCGATGCAAAGCGACTTGAGCGACAGGGTACGGCAGAGCGACAGGATGAGACTTGTCGAGGCTGAGGGGAAGGCAAGAAGGCAAACACTTGTGATAATTGGCTAGCGGGACGGCACAGCTCTCGGATCAAGGCTGAGATCAAGTTGCTCATGCCCCCACGCCTGGCCTCGAACCGCAGCTGCTCTGCTGCTGCAAGGTATATTTCGCGCCGCCTTCAGTTTGCGAGTAAGGCGACTTGGGCGATAGGGTGCGGCAGAGCGATTGGATGAGACTGGGAGGGGAAGGTAAGAAGGCAAACACTTGTGATAACGTAGATGACGGGTAAGCGGGACACCCCCAAAAGCGGGACACAAATTTCCAATCCGCGCCCATCCACCTTGTTTTCTTCACAAGCGCGCAACAATGCGCGATTTGAGCGCGTCAACTGAAGAACGGATACAGAATGCGATTGCTGAGTTTAAGGCAGGCACTTTCAAGTCGATTCGCGACAGTGCCTACGCGTGGCAGGTCTCAAAGTCAACGGTTGCTTACCATATGTCTGGACGCACTTCGCGAGCTACAAGCCATGAATACAGACAGATACTCTCGAACGCCGAGGAGAAGACGCTCATACGATGGCTTACGCGATTGACGATTGCCGGTTTCCCTGCCTCGCTAGCATTGGGCATTGAGATGGCTGAAGAGATATGCCGGTCCCGCCTTCTCCTCTGAAAGACGCTGCCTATGCGGAACACTACACAACCGATCGGTAAACACTAGCTCGACCGCTTTCAAAATCGACATCCCGAGATCAAGGGCATCTGGACACAACAAATTGATAGCGTGCGGCATAATACTACAATTCTCGAGGTTGTAAAGACATACTTTGAAGCAACGACCGAACTCTACCTCCAACACCAATACCCTCCCAAACACTGTTACAATATGGATGAGTCGGGCTTTGCCGTCGGCGTTAGTCAATCTTCAAGAGCCTTGGTAAATGTACGAGAGGGATCAAATTGGAAGGTTGTAAAAGGATGGCAAGAATGGATAACTGCAATTGAGTGTATAAGTGCAGCAGGGCACGCTTTGCTGCTGCTGCTTATTTACAAGGCAAAGCATACAAACACAGGTTGGATACCTACAGATACGCCAAGTGATTGGCATTTCTCAACATTGTCTAGTAGTTGGACGTCTGATAGTTATGGCTTTGAGTGGTTTACGATAGTATTCGAGCCTTCAACACGACCGGACAACCCTATACAGCGGCGTCTACTTGTTGCAGATGGGCATAGCAGTTACATTACGGCAAACGTAATAGCGTTTGCAATGGAGCACGCTATTGATTTGCTTATCCTTCTGCCGCACTGCTCGCACATCCTTCAACCGCTCGACGTTAGCGTGTTTGCACTACTGAAGCGCGCCCTTGCCGCTGAGACTAACAAGGTTGCCTAGCTTGATCCTAGACGGATATTAAGAGTTGAATGGACGTCAATGTATATCCAGGCACGAGAGAAGGCTCTTATAATATCGAACATCCAAAGCGGCTAGCGCACAACTGGCCTTCATCCGCTGAGTCCTATTACTATCCTTAATAAGCTCGCCCCAGACCTAATAACAATGCCTTCCAACCGCTCTATAATTAGCGAACCGACAACCCTTAACCTCTCACTCCTTACAAGCTCTCTGCCGGAGGGTACAGAGCTACGACAAGCAAATGCACTGCTTAATAGCGCGTTACAGGACGTAGATACTGTGCTGTTACTAGTAAAGCGTTATACCTCGCAAATGACCCAAGCTTTTGAAGCGACCCAAACTGAGCTTATAACGCTTCGGAAAGAGCTCGCTAATACATAGGAGCTTCTCCGTACTAGGAAGGACCGGAAGAAGGGGAAGAGAATTGCCTTGAAAGGATGCTTTGTGTTTAGTACACAAGAAGTGCTCGAAATTGCCTGCTAAGCCGAGGAGGAAACAGCAAAGAAGAAGGGCTATAAAAGGCAACAGCAACCTTCTCCAAGTCCAGGAATTGAAGAGACGGTAGAAGAAGACCCCGAGATTGATACTTACAATTCTGATTCCGATTGTATTGTAGTTGCACAAAGATGATTGTGTTTAGATATAGTCTTGGCAGAATTTGTGTCCCGCTTTTGGGGGTGTCCCGCTTACCCGTCATCTACGTTACAACAACGCTCAAAACCGATCCAGGAAAGGTCATATAGACGGAGCAAACAGCCAAGTCAATTATCGATACGGCGAATAAATTGAGGCAAGTTTAAGCCTTTAGGACAGATAAACCCACGACTCAACCTCAAGATACTGCATCCGGGCCCTCGAGTTTGTTATTAGGGCCTTCGAGGTCGTTATCAGGGCCTTCGCATAGGTCTTCGAGCTCAACATCAGTTGAGACTCCGTTACCTGCTAGGAGCTAGACATTACTACCTAAGCCTAGTGAATATTAGAAGCTATTCGAGACCCGATTAGCAGGGAAAGGACGTTAGAGAGTTGTCTTAGAGCCTAAAGTTTGCTTATTCAAAAGCAAACAGCGCAAGATTAGGAGACTACGCTACCTTCTACGAATTTGAGGCTAAAAAATTAATCTGTATTAGGTGCTTGTTAAGATGTCGAAACCTGGAGCAGAATTTTGTAAGGGATCTGAACAGATAGTTTGTTCAACTAAAAGACAGTCTGTAAATTCAGATTGTAAGCTAAAGAGAAAAGAAAAGCTATCTATAAGGAGGGAGAGCTCCCTTATATGCCCTCTATAACTATAGGCTTGGCAGGGTTTCCGGAAGCTTCTGCCAAGCCAAATTTTGCTACTAAGCTTCTTTCACTTTCCATTAACGTGCTTGATAAGCGAGTGAGACAGACAAGCGAGTAAGACAACTTTATGAGCTTGATTACTTTGTAAATTGATTTCTAACGCAATATTAGCTCTAATAGTCACAATAGTATATCAATTGATAGCTAGGCAGCTACTCTATCTAATGGACAACCTCTTATATTGTGGCCTTGGATCCCACACCTGCTACATGTCGGTTCAGCCCTTAGCTGCTTCTTAGTCTAACTAACCAAATCCGTTATTTGCTGTGCCTGTAACTGAGCTGAGTCTCTATATGCCAATTCATTAGTATCAAGGCTAAGAGTAAGCTTTATCTTCTTCCTTAGAGCCCTGTAAGACTGCAGTTCAGCAATAATAGTCTTTATATTGTTATAATCAGCCTGTAGCAAAGCTAGGCTTGCTTATGATTTTTGGAAGCCCTTTGATAGCCTGTCTACCGCATTAAGAATTGGAGTTAGTAAGCTGCCCTAGTAATGGATAACCTTGTCTTTAATCTTGATTGTGTGTTTATTAACCTGTATTGGATTCTAAGGGGTATACTACAGGTCCTATAATAGAGAAGGTAGTAGTAGAGTTGGTGTCTTTTAACGTAGAGTCAGCTTAGATAACACAGCCTGTGGGTCTAATAGTAATAGACCTGAGGCTCTGAAAGATGCCTGAATGGTTGCTAGTCTAAATGCAGCCTTATATGCAGGCTGCAGTATTGGAAGGAAGTCCTCTTTGATTAGGTGGTAATATCCAACCATGCCAAGCCTGTAAGGGTCTATACAAATGTTATTCACAACTTGCTAGCTACTAGGTATGAAACAGATTGCAATACTACAGAGGAAATAGAGCAAACAAGAGAGCTGTCTATAGTCTTATAGACATACAGACAGAACTCTAGAACTACATAGAAAGCACAAGAACATTCCTTCACTCTTAGCAACTAGGATCCCATGTCTTAGGTATAAGGCATAGCCTTGGCTTAGGGCATAGCCTGTAACATTACCCTCCTCCTCTCTTATAGCGAGTACGAGCATAGAGGTCTAAGGGGCTATCGTTTGTCCAAGCATTTCCGTATTGTGCCTTAAATGCGTTAAGCGCATACATGTTCTGGAGATTCTCAAGGTAGTTCCAGCTGGGCTCAGCAAACCCAGTCTATTTAACAAGTGCCTCTCGTCTTTTCCCTTATCCTACCCGTTTTGTATGGTAATACAGTACTTCGTCTATGTCCTAGAGCTCGTTACCTTGTTCTATCCGGACAGCTAGGGGTTGTTAATCGTCGCGGACTTGTAAGGGCAGGCTATTATCTACTGCTAGTCGGAGCAGGGAGATATGGAACTTCTTATACACGCCTTGTAGAACGTCAAGTTCGTAGAAGTAAGGTAACCCTTTATAGACTTTAGTAATAGTATATTTGGCGTAGATCTAGTCCAGCTTCTTTAAAGGTCGTTGAGTTGTAATGTTCTTTAGATTTAGCTAGACTTTGTCTCCAACTTTGAAGGACTATAGGGCTTCCCTACTTTTATTTGCATACTGCTCTTGGTTTTGCTGGACCGCAGCCATTACGGCCTGTGCAAACTCTTGGGCTTCTTTTAGCTTCTATACAATAGCCTCGCCTCTTGCTCTTAGGTTAGTAGCAGCGTCCTTCCCTCTAACAATAGTTTCTATAGTAGCAATTGCTATAGCATTGTAGCTATAGGTAAGGAAGAATAGGCTGACTCCAGTTGTTAATGCGGGTTTGTTGTCTAGAGCAATCTGAGTGAGGGGGAGCCATCGATTCCAGTCGTCTTGATTATAGGCAACAAAGGCACGCAGGTATGTCTCTACTTCCTGGTTGCGTCTTTCCGTAGCACCATTTGTCTTAGGGTGATAAGCTATTGAGAGTCGTCGATTTATCTGGAGGAGTTAACAGATACGGCCCTATAGTACATTCACAAATTGCGTGCTACGATCTGAGACAATTCCCTTTAGGATCTAGTAGAGAGGGACATATCGTTCAATAAATAGGTGCGCTATTCCTTCAGCATCAAAGTTTCCTAGCAGTACTGGTAAAAGTAGGGTTCCCTTACTAAGCCGATTGGTAATAACTAGAAGCGTGGTTGAGCTATTGTCTTTATAGGGAGGTAGATCCGTAATGAAGTCCATTGAGATCTCTTGCCATATACGTGCTGGAACAGGAAGAGGCTTAAGAAGCCCCTTTTTCTTATCCCTCCAGATAGTGCTTCTCCTACATATATCACAGTTCTGCACAAACTGGCGTACATCTTAGTTCATCCGAGGCTAGAAGAACTGTCTTACAACTAGAGCAATAGTAGCATCTCTTCCTAGGTGGCCTCCTAGGGCAGAGTCATATATCTGTTAGATGACCTGTGTAGTAAGGGGTTCGTAATTTGGTAACTATATCCTTTCGCGGAATCGGAGTTAGTTGTTCCAGATATCATACTCTCTAGTTGCAACCTGTAGTTAGAGCTCTCGTAGGAAGTATCTCTCGCCTCTCTCAATTGTAGTACGTATAGCGTAGTATGCTGCTCTAGCAATCTTGTCTTGTAGTGCTGCTTCCCACAGCCTAGAGAGACTCTCATTATCTTCAAAGGGGGACTAGTAGTAGAGTCGGTTAGAGGCTATACACAATAGGGCCTGCTTACACACTCGGACCTTAGTACTATCTAACTATAGAATGTCTTGCTCTCGTCTAGAAAGTGCATCTGGTATAACAGTTTCCTTGCCTACTCGGTGTTGGATTACGAATTGGAAACCAGAGAGGAATTCAGACTATCGTACCTGCCTCTTGTTCAACATCTTCTTCTTTATAAAGGGCTCAAAGAGATCCGTGGACACTATACAAAGTCGGCAAAGATCCGTGACCCCGAGACGTTCTCTGGAAAACGAGAGGACTTTGAGAACTTCTGCCTCCAGCTACAGTTGAAGCTAGCAACTAACTCGGACCACTTTCAGACTGAGACTGCTAAGATTGGCTATGCTATCTCATTCCTCTCAGGCAAGGCACTTGACCAGGTACGGTCTCGCTTCTCTAATGGATCATTCTCCTACGAAACAGTCGAGTCCCTTGTTAAGCACCTGCAAGAAGCCTTTGGCGACCCGGACCGACGCAGCACTGCACAGGCAAACATTGCCAAACTCCGTCAAGCCAATCGTTCGTTTGCTGATTACTATGGCGACTTCTTGCGAGAAATAAACTACACTGGATACAACGACCCTGCCATCAAATCCGCTTTGATCCAAGGACTAAGCAACGAGAGCCTAGAATCCTTAAAGTATCAGAACATTGACAAAATGACCTCCTCTGAACTAGCCTATAAACTTCAACAGCTAGAGAACAACTACAAACGTTTCGATGCTATAAAGCGCAACCTCAACCGACGCACACCCTCTACTCTGTCAACTCCCATCTCCTCTATACAGGCTGCCACAACTACTCCTACGGCCTATACGACTACAACTGGAGGCGACGCAATGGATCTCTCTACTAGCAGCCTCCGCTTCTCACCTCTCACCGATGAGCAGAAGAAGACTCGCAATGCTGAGCGCCGTGCTAAAGGACTCTGTACCTACTGTGGAGGTGAAGGCCATTTTGTTCGCAACTGCCCAAAGGTACCTCAGAAGCTGAACAACCCGCTAAGTGTCAATATCGGCACTGTCTCGTCTGCACTTGAGCCGGAAAAAGCCAGCACCTCCTAAGCATGCGCAGCTTTGGAGGTGAATCACTCGTTCACAAGCTGTGCATTTCGGCCGCAAGCATTCCTAATCAGCCTCTTAGCATGGATACTTGTAGTCCATTTGTTATAGATACTCAGATTGGAAGCTACAAAACTCATTCGAAAACCCACACTTTGATCGACTCTGGCGCGAATGGCAAGGCCTTTATTGACCGCGACTTTGCTAAATCCCTTGATCTCCCCTTGCAACATTTGAAATACACTCGCACCTTAGACATGTTTGATAGTACTGAAACCTCCTTAGGAAAGGTTACTCAGATATGCCATGCAAAGCTAGCTATTGGTATCTATATCGAGGACATTGCTCTGTTTGTTACGAAGCTTCCAAACTACAAGGTTGTCCTTGGACGACCATGGCTGAAGCTGCACAATCCGTACATTGATTAGGAGAAAGACTCAATCACATTCAGCTCCGCAGTCTGCCAGACTAGCTGCCTACCTACGACTCGTTCCTGTTCCCGTACCGACTCTACTGTGTATGCAATTAATGCAGCGGCATTTGCTATGTACAGCAAGAATCAAAGAAACCAGATATTCTCTGTCAAGATCTCTGACATTGAGATTGCTTTGAAGAAGCTTGATAATGCTAACAAAGAACCTCCGGATCCACGGCCCTGTATGCTAAAAGAACATTATGCCTACCTGGATGTCTGGTTAAGACAGGATTCAGACAAACTCCCGCCTCACCGTACCTATAACCACAAGATTGAACTCCAAGATGGTGCCGAACCCCCCTATAGCCCCCTTTATAGAATGTCTCGAGAAGAGCTCGAGGTCCTTCGTCGATACCTTAACGATATGCAGAGGAAGGGCCAGATCCGTCCAAGCAGATCTAGTGCTTCTAGCCCTGTTATGTTCGTCCGAAAGCCAGGTGGTAGCCTACGCTTCTGCGTTGATTACCGAGGGCTAAATGCTTTGACCAAAAAGAATCGTTACCCAATCCCTTTGATCAGCGAGACCCTTTAGCGCCTATCTAAAGCCAAGTACTTCACTAAGCTGTATGTGATAGCAGCATTCAACAAGCTTCGAATCCGTGAAGGAGACGAATGGTTAACAGCATTCCGCACTCGATATGGCCTTTTTGAATACCTAGTCATGCCCTTTGGACTGTATAACGCACCGAGTTCATTCCAGCATTATATTAACGACTCCCTTCGCGAGTTCTTGGACGAATTCGTTACGGCCTACATCGATGACATCCTGATCTACAGCAACACATACGCCGAGCATATCGAACATATTAACAAGGTACTGGCTAAGTTACGAGAGGCTGGGCTGCAATT
>NHNV01000180.1:0-16576 GCA_002785995.1 Mycosphaerelloides madeirae | reverse complement strand
GTGACATTCCATACGCATAGGTGCATAGACAGGGGTACTGTTCCATAGGATTCGAGGATGTTCCATAACAATACCCCCCTCTTTAGGGCGGAGCTCCTGCGACGCGGTTTGTGCGTGAATATGCAGGTCGGCGGCCGCAATAGATCCGGGGTTCGTAGGGGGTGACACAGCACTTCCGATTGTTGCAAGGAGCAATATGCGGGCCAGGGCGAGCAGGGTGTGCGTAATGGAAGGCGGTCATTTCATCTGTCATATCTTCTTCAACAAGGTACCATGGTTCCCAAGTATCTTCCCAGTCGCCTTTCCAGCTAACAAGGTATTCAAGCTGCTGCCGTCTGCCATCAATCTTCGAGTCCTTAATGCCTTCGTAAAGCCAGAAACGTTCTCTTGTTCCTTCGTCCAAGAGCGGTTCCGGGTTAGGTATGCTTTGACCAGGCAATGGGTCTGTAGCTGCTCGTCGTAGCAGACTCACATGAAAGACTGGGTGGATGTTCATCCCAGGGGGGAGATCTAGCTTGACAACCAAGGGGTTTGATTCGTAGACTTTCAAGACTGGATAGGGTCCAAGAGCGAAATTGTCGAGCTTAGCAGATGGCCGGTTTGTACGGATGTTCTTAGCATTTAGGTAGACCAAGTCTCCCACTTCGTATCGTTCAGCAGGTCGTCGGTGGCGATTTGCGGTTGCTTCATATTGTGCTTGGGAAGTAAGCATGGACTCGTATAAGTGTTCGTCAAGCTTCCTCATCTTTTCTACTAATTCGGAGACCTGAGGAAGTGTATCTTGATGCTCAGCATGTTCTTCCATCCCTAGGCGTGGATGTTGTCCATAGTTTGCAAAGAACGGAGACACATTCGTTGTTGCTGAATCTGCATTGTTTGCAGCAAACTCGGCAGCTGGGAGGAATTGAACCCAATCATTCTGGAGATGGTTAACAAACCCACGCAGGTAGTGGATCATCGACTGGTTGTTCCTTTCTGACTGTCCATCCGTCTCAGGGTGATATGCGGTAGAAAGCTGGCTTTCGATACCCAATCGTTTTGTAAGGCAATCCCAGAAGTCGGAGAGCCATTGCGAGCCCCGGTCTGAAACCTGTCGTTCTGGAGTACCGTGGAGTTTCCACACGTACCAATAGAAGGCGTTAGCCGCTTCCTCGGTAGTCTGTCCCGTTGTTGGTAGGAAGTGTCTCATCTTGGAGAGTCGGTCGGTAACTACTAGGATGTATCGGTAGGTAACCCCTAAGAAGGTGCTTGGCGGCAGTGGTCCAACGTAGTCCATAGCAGTGTCGGTCCATCGACGTTGGGGAACATTAAGAGGCTGCAGCCATCCTTGATAGGCTTCCCGAGACGGTTTCATTTGTTTGCAGACATGACAATTCCGTACCCATTGCGCCACAAGTCGTGGCAGGCCAGGAAACCAATATGTGCGATACATTAAAGCAGTCATCTTCGTACGGCCAGGGTGGCCTGCAGCAATAGAGTCGTGGAGGCTTTGGCAGAGCTTCGCGCGTAGCCGGCTTGAATTTGGTACGTATTGCTTTCCTCGAACATAGAGTTGGTCAGAGCGGTTCTCGCACTCAGAGAGTTGAACATGTGGATGTCGTCGTTGGCCATCGGCAAGTGCGGTTAGTACAGAACGACTGAACTGGTCTCTAGCTCGAGCCGTAGCCCATAGCTCGCTAAGAGTCATCGCTTCGTCGTAGTTGTCAATCTCATCTAAGGAGTCCAGTTCCGGCTCTGTGTCCTGCTTGTTTTCGAAATCAATCGGCGAAAGCACCATCTGAATGGGCGACATTTGTACCAACAACAGGTCCATGTTCGTACAGTCAAGTTCGACTTGTGCGAGCTTAAGCAAAGGTCGATTGCGGATCTCGTAGCGTGGATCAGACGTGTCTCCTTCAATTGGTAGGTCGGCAGTTCGACGAGTAAGGGCATCAGGTTTCTCACCTTGTGTGCCGGGGCGGTATCGTATCTTGAAGTCGAAGCGGGAGAGGAACTCAGCCCAGCGTGCTTGTCGTCGGCTAAGCAGCTTGGTTGTGGTGAAGTACTCGAGATTTTTATGATCGGTAACCACATCAATGGGAAATGCTGATCCCTCCAGTTCCGGGCGCCAGTTCTCAAACGCTCGGACAATGGCCATTAGCTCCTTATCGTAGATTTCGTAATTGCACTCGGCAGGCGTATGCTTCTTTGAGAAGAAAGCAATTGGTCGAAGGATGTTGTTCTCATCGTATTGGGATAGTATCCCGGCAGAGACATAGTCGGAGGCATCTGTTTCCACAACAATCTGTCGTTCAGGGTCGTAGTGAGCTAACACAACGTCGGTTGTAAAAGCGGCTCGAAGCGTATTGAAAGCTTTCTGACAATCGGCAGTCCATTCCCATGGCACGTCTTTCTTCGTAAGGCGGGTGAGTGGCGTAGCAATCTTGCTAAAGTTGTAGATGAACCGGCGATAGAAGTTAGCGAATCCAATGAAGGACTGCACATCCTTTACGTTCTGGATTGGAGGCCATTCCGTAATGGTACGAATCTTCTCCGGGTCCATCCGCACCCCATCGGTACTAATAATCAATCCAAGATACTTGACTTCCGTTGCGTAGAAACTGCATTTTGTAGCATCAATCTGGAGTCCAGCTTCTTCGAGTCTCTGGAGTATCCTTGTGACATGTTCAGCATGTTCAAGCTCGTTCTCGCTATAGATCAGGATGTCGTCCAGATAGGCCGTGCAGAAATCGTCGAGGTAGCCGCGTAGGGCTTCGTTGATGTAGCTCTGGAAGGTGGCAGGCCCATTGCAGAGACCAAAAGGCATGACAAGGTATTCGAAGAGACCTTGTCGGGTCCGAAAAGCTGTTAGGTGTTCCTGGCCTTCCTTGATCCGTATGCGGTTGAAAGCAGCGATAATGTCAAGCTTTGTAAATACCTTCGCCTTTGATAGACGATCTAGCGTCTCGGAGATCAATGGCAGTGGGTAGCGGTTCTTCACAGTGACGGCGTTCAGGCCCCGATAGTCAACACAAAAGCGTAGACCTCCTCCGGGTTTCTTGACAAAGAGGACCGGAGAGGCAACTTCTGACTTGCTTGCTCGTATAAAGCCCTTTGCTAGGTTCTCTTCCAGATATCGGGCAAGCTCCTGGAGTTCATCCCGGCTCATGCTATACAATGGTCCCTTTGGAAGCTTTTGGAGTCCCTCGGGCTGGACTTCGATTGTATGGTCAGTGGGTCGATGCGGTGGTAGCTTATCGGCTTCCTTCTTTGAGAAGAGATGTAGCCAGTTGTGAAACTGTGTTGGAACGATGGAAGCGGGGTCTATGTTCTTGCTTTGACGGTAACGTTCAAGGTCGGCGGCGGTTGTGCTTGTAGCAATGCGGAGCTCTCTGTCCATAAGAAACATGGAGCGGTCGTAGTCGTTTTCAGCACTACATTTTGATAGGTTTGGCTGGAAAGGGACGTTCTGTAGCGGTTCGATAGGCAATGTTGCATTAATAGCACGGTAAATCTCTCTTAGCGATGTGCTGAAGGTCTCTGCTCCAGTCTTGCGTGTCTCGTAGTCGAATGCGATTGCGCTTACTTCTAGAAGCGACTTAGTGGTCTTGAGCTCCTCAAGGACGTCGGAGGTGGGCATGGGCCTTTTGCTAGCTGCTTCGGTGTCAATGTCGATGTTTTTTGTCGCGGAATCGTCGATGATTTCCGGCAGACGTCGGATAAGCTTTCGGTTGCTTTGATAGAGTACTGTCGAAGGGCTTCGATGTCGGTGTTTCGGTGCGATTGGTACTATGTCGTAGTTTCGGTGGGACTCGATGTTAGCCTCGGGTAGGGCAAGAGCGGTAACTGGGTTGCTACAGCATCGCTGTAGGCAGTTGGTGGAGGAGAACGTGAGGGCTATTGATTGGTCCGAGCGAACCTGGATAGCAGCCTGGTGCTGGCATATCCAACCCAGGCCAAGGATTACTTTTGAGCTTGCGCTAAGCGGAGTAACTAGGAAATGCGAAGTAGAGCGGTGGCCGTTTAGGTCAAGAGTAACAAGTGCAGTGTGGGTGATGTTTGTATGGGCGTTGCCCTCGTAGTCTGTTGCAATACGTGGTTTCTGTAGTGGGAGAAGAGGTAGTTGTAGCAAGGATGCAAGTCTCGTGTCGATAAGCGATGCTCCGGCGGCCCCGGTATCGCAGAGTATCGGTTGGAGGACCTGAAGAGCAGGACCTATCACGTTGCCTAGAACGAGGAAATGTCGGTTTGGAGGAATTGGGTCAGGCTCGTTCATAGGAGACTCCTGTACAGGACTTTGTAAAGGAGTTACTCGTTTTCCGAAAAGGGCAATGTGTTTGGAGCTGCGGTGGGCATGGTGGAGGGTGCTTGGACCACGCTTAGCTTTGTCGTAATAGGACAGTTTGCAATGCTGTGACCAGTCTCCCGGCATAGGAGGCACAGGTGGAATTTGTTACAGACCAGTCGGATCCAGTCGTTCAGCTTCTTGCCGCGGACAAGGTTAGTTGCTTGTTGGGCGGTCTGGATCGAATCAATGTCCATTAGATCGCTCAGTGGAGTTGCATGAGCTTGAGACTGGATAGCGGGGGTTGGTACTACTACAGACTGTAGCACTGCCCTTCGAGCTGGTCTTGTAGTCTGTGTCTTTGATGCAGTGGTCTCAGGCGAGCCTTTCCAGTACGTATCATCGGCCTTGATCTGATCGTCGTCAATGAAGGTCTTGTTAAAGAATTCGGCGAGGCTCTGCCATGCTGGAGACTTGGCAGTTTCTGGAACAGGCCTTGCTAGGCGCCGCAACCATCCGGGCGTACCAAGTACCAGCTGCTCATATTTTTCGGCTTCAGTTTTGGAAGTCTTGTTAGCAAGTGTACAGAACTCTGCGAGATACTCGGCAAAGGACTGGTGTTTTGTTTTGTTGAAGTGGAAGAGGCTGAATGCACGATTGGCCTTCTCCTGGGCTCCTGGATCCTGGCATAACGTGGTGAGGTTGGTCTTCCATTGTGTGAATGTAGTTAGGGTTGTTTGGCCACGAATTCGGTAGGCGTTCATCAGCCTGTCGGCCTTCTCTCCTTTTGTAAGAAGGCTTTCAGCAAGGATTAGTTTCTCAGATTCGTCATTCCACTTTTCGAGGGTGATCTTGGAGTCGAGCTCAGCAAGGAAGCGGTGAAGCTTTTCCGGGTTTCCATCGTATGGCGTGACGCGGATTGTTTCTTTCTTAATACCTAGCTGGGAGGCTGGGCCAGGTTCCAATCGGGCAATAGTAGCGGCAGTGAATGCTTGGAGGCTAGCAATCAACTGATCGATCTGGGAGCTTGCAGGTGTTGGGGGGGTAGACACTGGAGTTGTATCGGCCTGCTCAGCTTGCTGGCCGCGGTTGAAGATTCGGAAGAATTCATCTGGACTTTTCTGAGCAAACTGGAGGATTTGATCCACGGGCAAGGCGGTATCTTGAGTAGTCATATTTGTGTCCATTGGTATGGTTAGTAGCGTACTGTGTGTTCGTATCGTGTGTTCGTATCGTGTATGGAGGTCTCTTGTAATGTCAGGGCAATGGCGGAGGCAACGTCACGTGAGCCGTAATGAGAAAGAAGACAATGATATCGATATCCAATGTGCTATACTAGGCGTAGTAACACAAGACAAGAGACAGTTCCCAAAAGAGGTGCATAGGAGGAGGAGCCATATATGCCTATTGCATCTAGGCATCTAGAAGGTTCTTCCGCATTCAGTGACATTCCATACGCATAGGTGCATAGACAGGGGTACTGTTCCATAGGATTCGAGGATGTTCCATAACAATCGCCTTAGTAAAGAACCCGGAATTCCACTCGAGGACCAAACACCTAGACGTAGCACTACACTACGTACGAGAGTTAGCAGAGGACCAAACAATAGCTATCTCTTATTGCTCTACAAAAGAGATGCTAGCCGACTGTCTTACAAAGCCTCTACCAAGAGTGAAGCACGCCGAAAACGTAAAGCTACTAGGCTATACGATTAGAAGAGAGACTTCCTAACCTATAAGAGGTATAGGAAGTAGGGGGAGTGTTGGAAAGTGGTAGAATGAGATTGGAAATCAAGTGGCAACAGACATTCATTTGCCTTCTATGCTTACACATACAGTCGTTTATAGAACCTTCTAGATGAGGAAGTATTTGTATATATAGCCAGTCTTTACCCAGCTAGACAGACAATCAATCATTCACTTTAAGGACTCAGCTATCCGATTGATTCACAAAATCCCAACAACCTTGAGGCGATTATTTACCTGCTAAATACTTTGTTAGCACAAAGCAACGCGGCATGCTCTTCTAAGGCAATGGCACTGGCGAGCTCAAGTTCTGTACTTTTACAGATACGTCACACGGTAAAGATGTTGTAACACGCAAATCAACCGGAGGTATGCTCTTTATGCTTATAGGCGCTCTTCTGTTCTATAAGTCAGGCCGACAATTAATTATTGCGCTCTCATCAACGGAGGCTGAATACATTCAGCTCACTCTAGTGGCAAAGGAAGCAATCTACTTGAGCCGATTGCTTGAAGAAGTTGGCTATGAAGGCAATATTGGCCCTGTGACTGTCTACGAGGACAATCGACCAGCAATTGACATTACTAAGCGCTCTAGCGCTACAAACGACAGCCGGACAAAGCACATCGATCTTATTACAGAGTTGAGTGCTATTATAAGCCATACCAAACACAAAGTAGATTTGGCTTTTTCAGGCTCTGGAAGCTGAAACCTGCGTTATAGCCTACGTATGTCTGGTAGAAGCAAAACAAACACGACAACGACGTACTAGGCTATACAACAACACTGAAATGGATTAAGCAGATGGAAGGAGCTATTCCGACTGGATTTGAGACATTTACACTGAAGTCGAATTCTCAGTATCCCCCTGGAGTTAAGCCAGATCCAAAGGTTCTTTCACATATTGAAATTATAGCTACTAGGCCTGAATTACTGTGTAAAAGGGACTATTCATATCATCAACAACAAGCTGGCTGTTCTTACTCAACACTCCGGAGGTGGATGAAACGAAGGGAACCCCTAGTAATCTGTTCTAAGCGTAGGCCTTCAACCAAGATATCTGATAAGAACAAAGCTGAAAGGAAGTAATATGGTCAGACCAATCAAGACAAGGCAGCTGAGTCTTTTTGAGCATTTATCTTATAGATAGATGAAGCCCATATCGACAGATCTGTGGCTATCAGGAGATACATTTTCAGAGAAGAAGGCAATATAGAGGGACTGGAAATGGAGGTCGATCCTAAGTCACAAATGGTGCTCCATATTGCTGCTAGTGTCTCTTAGTACCACAAATCCGAAGTGATCTTCTACAATAACGATTACTGGACCTACAACAGCCTAGTTGTTGAGTACAGGAAGGCAGAACCCAGGGGGATGCCAACAACAGAGTCTGAAGAAGAGTTCTAAAAGAGGCTTGTAGAATAGGAGTCTAAGCAGCCACCAGGCTATAAGAAGGCTGGCAATTCAATGACATGGGCCCATTATGCTCAGCATATACTTTCAAAGCATATTGGCTGGATTCACAGGCTGCAATCACAAGGAATACCTATGCAGTTCATGGAAGATGGAGATCCTTCACATGGCCGTAGATCTGAGACCAATGAGCCTTAACGTAATTGATGGCTTACTCGGACACCCCCATTAGTCGGACACCAACTTCCGACCCCGCTTCCTCCACCTCGTGTTTTCACAACAATGGACGTGACATTACGCGATTTAAACGCGCCTCTTGAATCTCGACTACAGAGCGCTCTCCTAGACCTACGTTCAAGGCGATATACCTCGATACGGACGTGTGCGACTGCGTGGAACGTTCCAAAGTCGACGCTCTCCGACCGTATGTCTGGACGGATTTCAAAGGCTGCCGGCCATGAACATCGACAAATACTTACTAGCGCCGAGGAAAGGACTCTTGTACGATGGCTCTCGCGATTGACAGCCGCAGGTTTCCCTTCATCGCCGAAATTAGCGATGGAAATGGCCGAAGAAGTTCGTCGCTCCTGTGTCTACCTTTCAAAATCCTCACCTTCTCCGCCCTTGACACGACGACCTATAGGCAAGCGTTGGCTTGACCGCTTTCGAAATCGACATCCCGAGATTCAAGGAGTATGGACACGGCAGATCGAAGCCGTACGGCATAATACTGCGAATCTTGACGTTATAAAGACCTACTTTGAAGCGACAACTGAGCTTTACCTCCAACATCAATACCCCCCCAAGCGCCGATACAATATGGATGAGTCCGGATTCGCCGTTGGTACAAGCCAGTCGTCAAGAGCTTTGGTAAATATACGCGAGAAATCGAGTTGGAAGGTCGTGACTGGGAGACAAGAGTGGATTACTGCGATCGAGTGTATAAGCGCAGCAGGATGTGCGATACCGCCGCTACTCATATATAAGGCAAAGCATACAAATACGGGTTGGATACCTACAGATACGCCTCTCGGCTGGCATTTCTCGACGTCCTCGAGCGGCTGGACGTCCGATAGTCACGCTTTTGAGTGGCTTTCGAGGGTATTTGAGCCGGCAACGCGGCCGGACGACCCTTCAGAACGGCGTCTTCTTATCGCGGACGGGCATAGCAGTCATATTACGGCGCGAGTAATAGCGTATGCTATAGAGCATGCGATTGACCTGCTTATCCTACCGCCGCACTGCTCGCATATCCTACAACCGCTCGACGTCGGCGTGTTCTCGCCACTGAAGCGCGCTCTAGCCGCTGAGACCGATCGAGTCGCTCGGCTTGATCCAGGCCGAATCTCGCGGGTAGAATGGACGTCGATGTATATCCGGGCACGAGAGAGGGCTCTTACGTCGTCAAACATCGAGAGTGGCTGGCGTGCAAGCGGCCTTGAACCGCTAAGTCCAATTACTGTCCTTGAAAAGATTGCTCCNAAGAGCTTTGGTAAATATACGCGAGAAATCGAGTTGGAAGGTCGTGACTGGGAGACAAGAGTGGATTACTGCGATCGAGTGTATAAGCGCAGCAGGATGTGCGATACCGCTACTACTCATATTTAAGGCAAAGCATACAAATACGGGTTGGATACCTACAGATATGCCTCTCGGCTGGCATTTCTCGACGTCCTCGAGCGGCTGGACGTCCGATAGTCACGCTTTTGAGTGGCTTTCGAGGGTATTTGAGCCGGCAACGCGGCCGGACGACCCTTCAGAACGGCGTCTTCTTATCGCGGACGGGCATAGCAGTCATATTACGGCGCGAGTAATAGCGTATGCTATAGAGCATGCGATTGACCTGCTTATCCTACCGCCGCACTGCTCGCATATCCTACAACCGCTCGACGTCGGCGTGTTCTCGCCACTGAAGCGCGCTCTAGCCGCTGAGACCGATCGAGTCGCTCGGCTTGATCCAGGCCGAATCTCGCGGGTAGAATGGACGTCGATGTATATCCGGGCACGAGAGAGGGCTCTTACATCGTCAAACATCGAGAGTGGCTGGCGTGCAAGCGGCCTTGAACCGCTAAGTCCAATTACTGTCCTTGAAAAGATTGCTCCCAAGCCGGCAACGAGACCCTCTACACCTACTATAGTCGAGGAATCGCCAGCTCTTGACCTCTCGCTCCTTACAAGCTCTCCGCCAGAGGGTACAGAGCTACGACAAGCGAACTCGCTGCTCAATAGCGCTTTGCAGGACGTAGAGACCCTGCCGTCGCCAGTGAAGCGCTATACCTCGCGGCTGACCCGAGCGTTTGAAGTGACCCAAACCGAGCTCGTAACGCTTCGGAAAGAGCTCGCTGATACACAACAGCTTCTTCGTACTAGGAAGGCTCAGAAGACGGGGAAGAGAGTTGCGTTGAAAGGACGCTTTGTGCTTAGTACACAGGAAGTTCTCAAACTTGCCCGCCAAGCCGAGGAGGAGACAGCAAAGAAGAAGGGTCGTAAAAGGCGACAGCAGGCTTCTTCAAGTCCGGAAGTCGAGGAGGAGGTAGAAGAGATGTTAGATAGGGATACTAGCGATTCTGATTTGGATTGTATTGTAGTTGCGCAGAGATAGACGTCGTCGCAAAAAGTCTTGGCAAATTTCGTGTCCGACTAATGGGGGTGTCCGAGTAAGCCATCAATTACGTTATGTAAAACAGGTAGCCAGAAGTTGACCGTCTTGACTCATCGTCGCCCCAGCTGGCGTCAGTATATCCAGTAAGGTCGCTACAGGCTCCAAAGACAAGCTCGTAATTGATCGTCGTTCTGAGATATCGCATAATTCGCTTCACAGCTGTCTAGTGAGCCTCTGTAGGGTTCGCGGCATACCTGCTAACGACCGACACTGCGTAAGCAATGTCTGGCCTTGTGCCGAGCATAGCATACATTAGTGAGCCCACCGCGCTTTGATATCGTTCTCGTAGCTCGTCTGGTGCGGTGTAGTCGCTCGGAGCAGCTTCTAGCTTGTCTGTCGTGACTATGGGAGTTTCTGTCTTGCCAACCCTGCCCTCGCTCCAGAATCCGTGCTGTTATAGTACTTGCTGGATGTAGGCATACTGGCTCAAATGAATGGTTCGTTTGCTATAGTCTCGACGTACTTCCATGCCTAAATAGTGGTAGACAGGGCCAAGATCTGTCATGCTGAATCGGTCACTCAAAGCTTGCTTTGTCTCATCGATATGGTCGCTGTTCGGCCCAATTATGAGCAAGTCGTCCACGTAGACCGCAACAATAGTAGTGCCTTTGACGAACACTGCCATATCGGAGGCTAGTAGTGAAAAGCCTCATTAAACCATAAACTCAGAAAGCGTCCTATACCAGATCCTTGGTGATTGCTTGAGGCCGTAGAGGGCTTTGTTGAGCTCGTACACCAGATCATCGCTTTCGTTATTGTTGTAGCTATTCGGTTGTTCGACGTAGACCTCTTCATCAATGTTACCGTAGAGAAAGGCCGCATTAACATCCATTTGCTCAATCTTCCACCCACGGGCTGCTGCTAAAGCAAATAGCACCTTGTAGCTCATTGGCTTCACAGTTGGAGCAAAGACTTCATTATAGTCATCGCCTTTCAGTTGTTTGAAGCCTCTAAATACCCACCGAGCCTTGTACTTGTTAATAGAGCCGTCCGGATTGAGCTTGATTTTGAAGACCCATTTCCCCTTGAGCACTTTGCCGTTGATTAGTGAGCGCTTCTTAAGACGCCATGTCTTGTTCTTGCGAAGTGAATCGATTTCTGCGTCCGTGGCTTTCTTCCATTCTGACCAATCATACCTGGCTTGGGCTTCCGCTATCGTGCGTAGTTCATTTCGCACGTACTCCGCGAATTGGTTCGTGACGCTAACTGCCATAATAACGTGTAGCATCAGATGGAGTTGCCGAGTGGCTGCGTGCCGAGGACGCTTTCCTTCGATAATATGGCTCTCGTCCAGTCTGGCTCCAAGGTCGTGAGGTCGTAGTTCTTCTTCGAGCGGCACTGGCTGCATCTCATAGCGTGGGCGTCGCTTTGGCGGAGGTTCTGGCGATTGTGATGGTTGTTGAGGGCTTCTTAGCGGAGGTTCTGGCAGCCTGCTTGGCTTTGGCTCTGGTGTGCTTTGTCGTGATATTTCGGAGTCTGATTGAGCCTCATATGCCTCCTGCCCCCCTGGCTCAGCAGACGTAGGCTGTCCTTGAGAGCCACAGTATTCGCTGAAAACAAGGCCCGTACGCTCGGTCCAGCGTCCCCTGCCAGCAGTGACAACGTACGTAGAGTTGCTCTTGAAACCGAATAGCTGCGAGTCTTCGGTCTTTGCTTCAGTCATCACATGACGCTTCCTTTTTGCCGAGGGCTTCAGCGCAGTAGCTATACTGCCAATCTTTCTGATGTGAGCGAGATTGGGCTTCAGACCAGTACGCTTCTCATATGGCGTGCAATCCAGACGACTGTGTGGTGAACGGTCTCGCAGGTAGGCAATGCCAAACTGTAGAACAGGTGGCCAGTATCGAGCATCCAGACCTGCTGTAAGCATCGTAGGCAGGAGCTTTGACTCCAAAGTATCGTTAAGAGCCTCGGCATAGCCATTTGATTGATGATGCTCTGTGTCTGAGTACTCGAGAATGATGCCGTTGTCGTAAGCAAACGCACTAAGGTCGTTTGAGCGGTTTTCTCCAGCCCGATCGAAGTGAATAAACCGGAATGGGAGTTCAGGGCGTACGTTGCGCTGCATGTAATTGATCAGTACACGAGAGCCCTCATCTCGCGTAGTTAAAGGCACTACTTCAGCGCAGTGGTCGTAGCCATCCAGTATGGTAATGAAATAGCGACAGCCGTCAAAGCCTGGTGGACTGATTGGACCTGCAATGTCCGAGTGGATGACCTCATTTGTATACGAGCCTTGTCGTAGTTGCCCTCGATGAGAGCGTCCTTTCATTCTTCCTTCAAGACACCCCCTGCAGCGGCAATCACCGTCCGGCTTGAAGTGGTGCATGCCGTCTGCTATGCCCATGAGCCTCTCGAGGTTTTCATCGCTCAAGTGGCCCATGCGTTCATGCTATAGCCTTGACTTCGTGCTGTAGGCTGCACAAGCCATTCCGGCTAGTCAGATGTCGAGGGTGAGTAGGCCATTGTTGTATGTCGCCAAAAATTCGTGTCTGCCTTACAGCAGAGACAGACCGGTGGGCGTCTTATGGACGTCATCGATGCTGGCCCATAGCAAGCCCAATGACAGTAGATTGGCTCCAACTGTCGGAGCGTAGTGGACGTCCGGTATGCGCAGCAGTCGAGTGCCCCCTCGGACCTTGCACAGTAGTTGGATTGTGCCTACGCCTATCGGCGTCAACTCCGTGCCACCTATGCCTTGCGAAGTGAATCCGACGAGGGGCTTGAGGTCAAGGAACACATCCTTTCGTCCAATCAGATGGCCATTTGCTCCGGAGTCCAGTATCTACACGTTGTAGAGGTTCTGCGGATCACTGGTATTGAGCATGTTGTAGCCCGGTTTTGCTTCGAGAGTCGTTGGCATGGGCTTCTCGTCCCGTCCAAGTATAAGCATGTGATGTTGGCCTCGCGATTGCTTATGGGCAGCCCTGCCCATAACGCTGAAGTCGTCATCATTGCTGTCAGACCGCTGTCTTTTCCGGCTGCTGGACTCCTTCTTGTCCTCGTCTTTGTCAGCCGTCATGTCCTGCCACCAACGAGGTGCTTGAGAGGGATCTTTTGTCCAGCAAACCTTCGGATCATGCCGCTTCTTGCAGTAAGGGCATTTTGGTCTGCCAGATAAGCCTTCCTTGCTATTGTTATTGCGCAGGTAGAACGCCTCAGTAGCTCCGGCGGGCTTGAAGTTGCAAGCAGCTGCGATGGAGTTGACTAGGGTAGCACGTGTCTTGTCCGGCTCAGTAAGCAGAGAGTGCTGCAGGAAATAGGCAACGGTGAATGGCTGATAGGCCTCGCCAAGAGCCGCCATATAGCAGTCGACAACGAAAGCCTCCCCTAGGTCTGCCTCATTGAAGATCTTGGCAGCTCCATCAGTTGTCGTAGTAGCCGTAACGTTAGGGCTGACACGCTTGATATCGTCCTATAGCTTCTTCACTTCTGTGCCCAGCTTGCCAGGGTCGTTTTCAAAGTCCGCGATGCTGACTTGTAGTAGCTGGGCCTTTGCGCGACGATAGGTGTTCGTAACGTTGCCTTTAGAATGGTCTTGGAGTTCATTCAGAGCTTCTTGGACTGTCTTGTTGGCATCCTTAGCAGCCGACAGTTTGGTGCTAGCAATATCTCCGCAGACGTTGTCGATTTCAGCGTACGCCTTGACCCTGTCCTCGTTCCATTTCTCGACGAGCGTGGCAAGGGCAGCCTCTTCTTGATCCGGCAATTAGGTAGGCTTGGCTTGCAACACGTGGTTGTAGCCCTTGATGAGAAGCCTGTTCGTGATTCGCTTGATCCAGACAGGCCATTGTTCTGGGTCCTGCAGAACGTTAATAGCATCCTCCTTAGTAGTCGACATTGTAGTACAGTGTTGTAGGTGCCTTGTTTATGCCTAGCAAGCGTTCTTGATGTATGGAAGTAGATGATTGAGATGATAAGAAGTCACTAGGCTGGGCTGAGGATTAAGGCCTTATTTGGTGAAAAGGGGCAACAGTATCGTGTTGCCGATCGATCGTTGTTGGTCCGAGGACTCCCTATCATCGTGTTAGCACAATATCGCAGAACAGGGATATCGCAGGTATGTTTTGATTGATTTTCGCCATTAATGAATCGTCAACAGCGTGTTTCCCAGTAGGGCCAAACGTCGCCTTATTTCTGCCTCGAGCGGGGTCGGCAGATGACTAGAAAACGTTTGGAACAGGGGAAACAGGGTTTTTTATTCGAGTGGGAGCGGTTTCGTGATGCTGCTACATCGTTGTAGTGTTCTTTCGTAGCGATATTGTTGATTTTGTTCGTGAGAAGACGTTACTGAAATGAGTCGTCTTATTCGAGTGGGATTGCGCTAGCCGTTTCTGGAAGTGCGGTTGTCCGAAATCCAGGGTCTAGGTGCCTGAAGATCCAGGTGTCGGTATTTTCGCATCGCTGCATTATGTGCATTATGGCGGCTAGCGCTATAAGACCTAGGTGAATGGTAGCAGAAGAGCCGGGCTCATAACCTGGTGAAATTCTGAAGTGTAGTAGTTCTGTATATCGTCCAAAAACAACGTACAAAGTGCGCCCGAGAGGCCTTTTATATAAGCCCCATTAGCGCGTGCACGTGCGCTTGCATTGACTCGCATTGCTCATTTCGGCAGGTGTGATTGCATTGCCAACTTGCATTGCATACGCTACGTACTTACAGTAGCGCCGTGCCGTCCATCCGACAGCTGCTTGCAACGGTGACCGTTGAACGGTTATTTCCTGTTTCGCAACGATGGAACGACCTGTAGCCTTCAGTAAATTGTACTTGAATTCATGCCCAAGAGAACTCGTGGTCTCTAGCAGGCTAACGATGCTGTTACACAGATGGCGCTTGATGTTCTGTTCTTCGTCTCAATCACTACTTCATATGAGCACATATTCAGCTTCTCATTCGCGAGCCTTGCAGAGCTACTATGATCTTTCTGCCGTGCTGCCTCCGAAGTTACTGGGTATCATGCGAGTTATTCTAAGCGCCACGTACGTACAGCGTACGATCGTACATCAAAGTCAAAATGGACTTGGTGCAGTGCTGACGTGGCTTGCTTTTGGCGACAAGGTTCGAGGGCCCAGTCTGCTTATTGGTATGGTAGCTTATTGGTTAGTAGTGGTTACCAGTAGGTTGTTGGTTGGTATGGTATTGCCATCGCTGCTATTGGTACTGGTATGGTATAGTTGTTATCGCCTTACCGGTAACCAGATCCAAATGTAGTATGCAAAGCGCTCCAATCGGATGCTACAGCAAAATGGATACACACTAAAGTAGCGTGTTCTTAGAGACGCGATTTTGCGCGTCTTGCAATTGAAGCTGTCCTGCCTCAACATCATCTTTCTGCCCTTGTCTTTACAATCCTGTTTCTACTAAAATGTCGGCATTTCGATGGCCATTTACCAATCCTTCAAAAGACAGCGACACTGTGACCTTATGCGAGCAGAACAACGATTTCAAGGTGGAACTGCGGCTGGATACGTTCAATATTGAGGGCGATGCATATACGCGCAAGGCAACAATCCAGCAGCTGAAGAAGACCCGTAGAAAGACGTCGGCAATCTGGCAACATGGCGAGGTACTTGTGCGCCACAAAGACTCGAGGGAGGTGTATTACTGTTACAACTGCGAGCTTGAGAAGAAGCAGCAAACTCTGCCTTTAATGAATGGCAACCAAGGACCTTTGCTACACCTTGCTGTTCACGACATGAACAAGAAAGGCGAGCACATTACTGTCGGCAATCAGCAGAAGCTTCCAGATGTCTTGCAGACTACAATTACCTGGACAATGGTGAAGAAGTTCGACGAGTTCAAGCGCCTTTTAATACGGTGGTTGGTGTATTGCCATATTGCCTTCCGGATGATTGAGAACGTGTACTTCAGAGAGCTTGTCTGCTGCCTCAGTCAGTCTATCGGTCAACATCTACCAAAAGCCAGCGCAACAATAAGGAAGTGGGTGCTCTATGAGTATACAAAGTGGAAGGAGCAGCTTATGTTGGAACTGCTGCACGCACTGAGCAATATCCATATCTCGTTCGATGTCTGGACTTCGCCTAACCATCGCGCAATTGTCTCGGTCTACGGCCATTATATTAGCTCCGGAGGCAAACGCTGTACAAAACTTTTGGCTTTTCGGCGCCTCCGAGGCGAGCACACTGGCGAGAACATTGCTAGCGCCTTGTGGTTGGTGTTCTTGGAGTACAAGATTGAGAAGAAGCTAGGCTACTTTGTGTCGGATAACGCAAGCAATAACGACACATGCGTTGAAGTTCTTTGTAAGAAGATTGACCCTCAGATGGAACCTATCAACCGCAAAGCTCGCCGCCTTCGTTGCTTTGGCCATATTGCCAATCTCTGTGCAAAGTCACTGCTCTTAGGCAAAGGGTCAAATAAGGCAATAAAAGAGCTCGAACGACAAACAGAGAAGGGTGCTTTTGAAGCCGTGGAGAGTTTTTGGCGTACTCGTGGTGCTGTTGGCAAGCTGCATAACATAATAAGGTGGAT